>SJYC01118903.1:0-50021 GCA_006408675.1 Madoqua kirkii
TGAATGGTTTGCCTTGGAGACGAACAGAGATCATTCTGTCGTTTTTGAGATTGCATCCAAGTACTGCATTTTGGACTCTTTTGTTGACTATGATGCTACTCCATTTCTTCTGTGGGATTCCTGCCTGCAGTAGTAGATATAATGGCCATCTGAGTTAAATTCACCCATTCCAGTCCATTTTAGTTCGCTGATTCCTAGAATGTCGACATTCACTCGTGCCATCTCTTGTCTGACCACTTCCAATTTGCCTTGATTCATGGACCTGACATTCCAGGTTCCTATGCAATATTGCTCTTTATAGCATCGGACCTTGCTTCTATCACCACAGCTGGCTATTGTTTTTGCTCTGACTTCATTCCTTCATTCTTTCTGGAGTTATTTCTCTACTGATCTCCAGTAGCATATTGGGCACCTACTGACCTGGGGAGTTCCTCTTTCAGTATCCTATCATTTTGCCTTTTCATACTGTTCATGGGGTTCACAAGGCAATAATACTGGATTGCCATTCTCTTCTCCAGTGGACCACATTCTGTCAGACCTCTCCACCATGACCCGCTCATCTTGGGTTGCCCCACGGGCATGGCTTGGTTTCATTGAGTTACACAAGGCTGTGGTCCTAGTGTGATCAGATTGACTAGTTTTCTGTGAGTATGGTTTCAGTGTGTCTGCCCTCTGATGCCCTCTTGCAGCACCTACCATCTGACTTGGGTTTCTTTTACCTTGGGTGTGGGCTATCTCTTCACGGCTGCTCCAGCAAAGCACAGCCTCTGCTCCTTACCTTGGACAAGGGGTATCTCCTTACCACTGCCCTTCCTGACCTTCAAAGTGGGATAGCTCGAGGCAACCATTCATGAAGGCTTACTGAACTCCAAGCGGCTCCTCCCCCTGCTGGGTGGCTGAAGTGACTTCCCAGAAGACTTCTAACCATTCTTCTCATTGGGCAACGTGAAAAGGAAATGGTTGGGCAGAGCATCCTCCCTTGACTTCTTGCCATCTTTTCCATGTGAGGGCTATGGCAGCTTGCAAAGTACAGGAATACTTTTCCAACCATTACTGTGCTGCTGAATCACCTGGAGTGATTTTCAGTTTTGATTATGGAATCCAGGAATGTGCTTTCTCAACAGCTAAGGCAGCACCAGTCCCTGCCAGTCTTTGACAACTTTCTCTCTAGTGCAGGGCTGCATCGGTGGTCTTCCATTTCCTCAAGCACTTCCTGACCTTGCCGTGTCCAAATTTTCAGGATCATGTAGATGTGACATTGACCCATGAAGTTCCAACACTTTCTTCTTAAAATTTTTCTTTTCCTTTAACGCTCAGCTCGAAAGTCTCAACATTTTTGAAGCCTCCTTAGAAAAATTAACCCATTTTCAACAGGCATTTTTAGATTTATAATTCAACAATTCTTTTCCTCCAATATACTTCCTGCCTTGGGAATAGCACTGTAGTTAGAAGAACCAGCCTAGACTGTTTGGGTTTCATTACCTAATCCACCATTTACGTCCTAGTGGGTTATTCTGGGTTCTGTGAGAAGCAATCTCCAGACAGGATTAGCTGTGAAAGAAAATTAGGGTTACTGTAGAACCTCACAGAAAAGGGCCTGCTTTAACATCTCTTGCCACGATGTCACTGGCTGAAAGATCCCTTGAGGAGTGTGGCCTCAGTAAACCAGACGATGGCATTTCAGAGCTCAGCAACAAGGACTGTTGGTCAATTACAGTCCTTAAGCGACCTGAGAGGAAGATTTTCATAATCATCCTATTCCACCCCTTATGCCCAAGATTTCTCTCCACAAATTTAAGGAGCAGCTCTATAGTTTCCATGGATCTCTTTTTCAGAGGGAAAAATTCACAAGAGGGAGGTTAGTGAGATAAACTAACGTCCACTACTGCTGGTGACCTCAGGGCTGTGAGTGGTACTTATCCTGTTTCCTCCATTTTGAATGTCCTTTACCCTCAGCTAGCACCTCAGTCTTCGTGGCTTACCTGGAGATACACTCCAAGCCTTCATTCCTGGGGTGGTAGTGGTGGTGGGCATCATAACCTTCTCAACCTGGTGCGGTACTGTTGCACATCTGCCAACAGTTACAGAGGCAACAGAGCAGCACCAGAAGGCAACCCAGTGGACCACCTGGCTCTTCCCCTTTACTCCCATTATGTACAAGCAGCTCTACTTTCTCCTGTTGATCAGGGTTTGTTACCACTGCCAATACGGCAATTCCTCTTCTCATGTACTGGTCCCCGGGTATAAAGTTCCAAAGTGCTCTGCTAGCAGCCCTAATGTGTGGTTTTGTGGGACCCCTGCTGTGTCCTCTGGCAAAGTGCACCCCTATAGGAATCCAGGACCTTCAACCACATGGAGCCCAGCTTGCTGAAGTACAAAAATCACCCAGGTCACTGAGATAACAGTGAATGAAGCCACTTCCGTTTCCCCAGGTGGTTCCTAGACCCATGCATTCTTCCTGCTGGGGAAATGGCACCAACAGAGGTCTCTTAACACTGCACCCTGAAGGATGACACCCTATTTTTCCAAGTGTTGCTTCTTAGCCAGTACTTTACTATCAGTATTCTGTTAGCTGGTTGTTTCTGGATGGTATAGTATTACATGACAAGACTACAGACCCCATGGTCACGGATCCATTTCTGCAATGCCATCGCTGGACAGTGGGTCCCCTGGGTCAGATGCTATACTGTGCAGAGATCTGTGCCTCAATCTGGCATTCTGCCAGCAGAGGCTTTCAGAGTAAGAAAGTTAAACCCACGCCCACAATAGCTATCTATTCCCATAAGGAAGAGGAAGGGGCCCATTGTAGCTGACTTGCCACGAAGCAGCTGCTCGATCTTCTCTAGGAATAGGGTGTATCAGAGACTCAGTGTTAAGTCTCTGTTGCTGACAGACTGGATGTTCAGAGGCATCCTTGGTAAGTGGCAGTCCACTCTCCTAGACAGAAGTCAGGCCTATATGTAGCCTCCATCTCTGCCATTAGGGCCACTCCATTCATGGGCCCAGCATATTTGGTCTGCAGCAGCTGAGAGCTGGCTGTCAACTGGTTGTCATTGAACTACTTGGTTATTCAATGCCTCTTCCATGGTGGAGGCTTTCTAGTGGGCATTGTATTATAGTAAAAAATTTTTTCACACATTGTGCCTTCTCCATGTAGTTCAACCACATGCCGTTATCCAAGAACAGTCTGTTGGACCTTGCCCAGGAAATCTGTTTATATTCTCATCTTAAGCCACTTCCACACAAAGTGGAAAGATCAGGACACAACCTGAAGCTCTACTCACTGAAGTATTTGTCACTGTCTACCATCTTTCAGGGTCCTTCTTGCATCCTTTAGATTTTAATGGTGGCACTAATCACCATCCTCCAACCCCCATCCCTCAATAAGACACTTTTTTTTTTTGGTTATGCCTTGTGGCTGCAGGATCTTAGTTCCTTGATCAGGGATTGAACCTAGACCATGGCACTGAAAGTGCCAGTCAGTGGCTGGAGAGCAGTTTCCAAGGTTTAGATTTGGCCTTTCTCGTCATAATTCTTATCCCACAAGGCAGAAACATGTTGATAGATCGTTTTCACAATAACTTACTATTTCTAGATCTAGATTATTCTAGATCATTGCCAGTTACTTATTTAGGGGCTGAGGAATGACCACTAGATGGGTTCACACTAGGTAGGGCCACTGTGAGCCATAATCTGGCCAGGACTCTTATTTATAGTACGAGGTCCCCACAGGCCAGGGGCCTATGTTGATGCTTTTGGTCTGATATCAAAGACAACTCGATCAAATATCCAGAAAGTCCTCAAATATATGGTTATTTCTCTTTTGTCAGTGTATAGTCCCAGGTAGATGGCCATGAGTCTCTTTGGGGAAAACACTGAAGAAACCATACACTTGGCACGGTGTTGTAGCGTCTGTTCCTAGGTGCATTCTGGATCTGAAAATTGGCTCAGGTCTAAAAACTGAGCAAAGGAACATGCGCTTTGGGGATGACCACCTTTAGCCTGCTGCTCCTCCTTTCCTGTGACTTTTTGTTTGTAGATGTTTAAAAGCACCCTCTTTGTCAATGTCTATTCTGCTCCCAGGGATGCTATCTTTTATTGGTTCTCTCCCCCCAGTTCCCTGCTGGTCAAGGTCCTTTGGTCAGTTCTTCAGTCTTGCTGGTAATAAGGGTAACTGTGGTCTCTTGGCTTCTGAAAGTAAAGCAATGCCACTTGGTCTTTATTATTCTTGGGCCTCAATCATCCCCATCTTACCACATTTCCTGGAACTCTGGGCATCACCCATGTTATCTAGGTCTAGGAGGAAGCAGAAAACCAAAGAGGATTAGGCATCAACAAAAAACCAAACAACCCAATTTAAAAGTGAGCAAAGGAATTGAATAAACATTTCTCTAAAGAAGATATACAAAGAGCCAATAAGCCCATGGAAAGATGCTCAACATACTAATCACTAGGGAAATACAAATCAAAACTACAGTGAGATACCACCTCACACCATTCAGATGGCTACTGTCAAACAAACAAAAACCCAAAAGCAAAAAATGGAAAATAAAAAAAGTTGGAAAGGATGTGGAGAAAACAAACTCTTATGCATTGTTTGGTAGGAATGTAAAATGGTACAGCTGCTAGAAACAATCTAGCAGTTCCTCAAATAATTAAGAACTGATTTACCATATGATTCAACAATTCCACCTCTGAGTATATATATACCCAAAAAACTGAAAGCAGGGTCTCAGAGACATTTGTACACCCATGTTCATAGTAACATTATTCACAATAGCTAAAATGTGGAAGCACCCTAACTGTCCACTGACAGACGAATGGATAACCAAAATGTGGTATACATGTATACGATGGAGTACCATTGTCTTAAAGAGAGGAAAATTTGACACATGCTAAAACATGCATGAACTTTGAAGACATTAGGCTAAGTGAAATAAGCCAGTCACAAAAAGACAAATACTGCATGATTCCACTTAGATGAGGCCATTAGAGCAGTCAAATACCCAGATATCATCCTGTGTGGTAATTCCAGCCTCAGCACCCAGAAACCCAAGACAAATCAGGGCATTTGGAAGAATGTAAAATGTCACAAGTACATGACTATCTGCTTTAATTGTGAATGCTAACTATAGAATATGTAAAATAAGTATAGGATATGTAAAATTTAATCAAATGTCATGTTATTTTCTCTTGAAGTTGATTTTTAACCTGTTTCTTCTATAAACTGGAATAACAATATTTACCTCACAACACTGTTTAAAAATGAATGTGTTAGAAAGGTGGAGAAAGCAATGGCACCCCACTCCAGTACTCTTGTCCGGAAAATCCCATGGACAGAGGAGCCTGGTAGGCTGCAGTCCATGGGTCGCTAGGAGTAGGACACGACTGAGCAATTTCACTTTCACTTTTCACTTTCCTGAATTGTAGAAGGAAATGGCAACCCACTCCAGTGTTCTTGCCTGGAGAATCCCAGGGACAGGGGAGCCTGTTGGGCTGCTGTCTATGGAGTCGTACAGAGTCGGACATGACTGAAGCGACTTAGCAGCAGCAGCCCGTTAGAAAAGGGCTGTGTAAATTACAAAGGGACAAACAAATAAGAGATTATTACCAACAACAAATTGACTACAGGACAAGGACACACAAATGTCTATTATTAGAAATTTACAGTCAACCACTGAGATGGGAAACCAAGGAAAGAATACTATGGAAGAGAAATAGTGGTGTTAGGTTTCTTAGTAATTTGGGGTTTACTTCTTTACTCAGGACCTTTTTACCTCTTTTTTATTGGAGCACATGGCTCCATGACAGTATTAAACTTATGGATTTAGCCGTCCTGCAATCTAGTATACTCCAGTTGCTGTTCAGCTGGAAAACACTTTTATCCTTTCCAGTATAATCCCAGAACACCATGATTTACAGCCAAAGAAATTCCTGAACTGAACAGAACAAAGAAACTGAGGCAAGTGGCCAGAGCTGTGCTGAGCAGAAACCAGGAGTCCACACGTGCCCAGTGCTGCTGCCAGTGCTAGGAGCACTGCCAAAGACTAGGAGAAAAAGAAGAGAAAGTCCTCTCCTCCCCGCACAGAAGAGTCTTCTGGACTCAGAGACTAATAGGAAGCCAGCAAGCAAATGTAGCTTGCAGGATTTAGACCCTTGAGTCTGTGAGTAAACAGACAAGTGACCAGTGCTGGGGACTTAAGAGACAACAGTAAAAGAGAATTGCCAACTAGTGCCTCAACTTACTTCATTAATTTAAAGAAGATGTTTACTTTTGATCCAGGGACCATCCTGTGTAATTCTGACCCAGTACTACCAAAATAAAGAAATCTACAAGGCAGTCTGGGATTAGACCCTTTTCCAAAAGGCACACGGGTTCCCGCCTCTAGCATTCAGAGACAAAAGACATCAGAAGCTGAAACATATGGTAAATGCTTTATTTTCATATTTTACATTAAAACATAAAACACAAACATTAAAACATAGGACATGAATAGAGATTCCACTGTCTGGTTTTCAAAGCAGGTATAAGAATATATATAACAAGAAAATATTTTTGAGTCTGCTTAACTCCAAACCCTCAAATGAGAAAACAATCTCAGAGACTGGGGTGAGGAAAGATGGTGGGGCAGACCCTGCATCTACAGATGTCATCTCCCCTGCAGGCAGAAGGGAACAGGGGTGGAGGGGAAGTTCTTCCATTGGAGAAATCAGTCACAGCCACAACAATTTTTCTTTCTCAAACATCTAAAGTTACTAGGGGAATGCAAGGACTGGTAAGGCATGAGATTCTTTCAACTTCTCTAGTAATACAAGTCCCTTGGTTCCTACGCTTGAGGGTGGGAGTGGATCTCAATTAGCATCAGCTAAGTGTACTTCAACATCAGTCAAATCCTAACCCTGCCCCGGATTCTGCCCTAGCCAAAGACAAAGGCAGCCAGGGCCTGACCACTTGTATCCTCTCTCTTATCATCTGCTGAAACCAGACTGATTTTTAATTCAAATCCTTTTATGCCCTGAAGCTCCAGGCCTGGGGAGTTATTCTTAATTATCAACATATCAAAAGGTTACACCTCTTCTAGAAAAGGGAGCTCTTTCCCAGGTTCTGGAAACTGGCTTTTTGAAAGATGTCCTTAAACAGAAGGAGGCCATTCTTTAAAAAGCCTAACTACAACATGGAACTCGGGAAACCTACTGCAATAAACCCTTGCTGGTGAGAAATGCTGGAAACAGCTCAGGGGTTGACAGAACAAAACTGTTTTAAAATAAAAATAACAATAACATTTCTACAACAATTATTTAAGAAATTCAGTGAGCCATCCTGCTCCCCAAGAACAGGGAGCATGTCTTGAGACATGTTCTGTTGTGGAGAGTAGTTCAGTAGAGTAGCTGTTCGCACAGCAAACAGATATAAACTGAACGCTCTATTGGAGAAAAGTACAGCTCCAAAAGTGGGACAATCTAGGGCTGGAATGAAAGCTGGTGGGCATCTCCCTGCAATACACATAGGCCTCCAACCACTGTTATTTTACTAAAAACACTTTCTTAAAAAAAGTTAGGGAAGGAGGCAAATCAGAGGAATTTGGAATCAAACATCAGTTTCACCTGGGGGCAGCCTTTAACAGGGAATTCTAAACACGTTCAAGAATGGCTCTTACTCTAAGGGGTTGACTTAGAAACTTTAAAAATGCAAGAGACAAGTCCTCTTCTGCTTTCAACAGCAATTTAAGCAGCTTCTCTTTTGTAAGCCTCTCTTGGTTAGATCTCTCTAACCATGCTTCTGATCTCTCATACTAGTAACAGCTTTGACATATGGCTCATCTTTTCCTAGTGAGAGGACAAAGCACTGGCTTACATAAAACCAATCCTGAGATCTTAGCTGCCTAGAAAAAAAGTGAGTCCTCCCCACTGCTCAAACAACTGGTCTCTTTCCTTGATTTGCACAATGTGATGAACCCCATACACTTGGCATTAGGAAAGGATCTACAGCTCATCAGCTGCCATCATCACTGGGTTTATCACTATCCTGGCACTGCAACCTGAAGAAAGCTGTTCCTGCCACAGAGCAGACCAGATGTGCTCTACCACACAGGAGCAGACCAGATGTGCTCTACCACACAGATCTGTGGGGATGAGATCAAGTTACTAAAAGATTATCAGCCTACAAGGTCAGAAATAGGTCAAATCCTTCAGAAGATTGTATAGTGCCCTCTTGTGCTCAGTTGAAGACTTCTGCATCCACGCTGCATCCAAGGAGCATCAAAATGGTCAGTCTCATCAGGAACATAAGAACTCCCAAGTCATGCACTCAAGTGACAAGACAACTTGGGTGGGATGTCACATCCAGAAATGCTCGGTGTACATTCATATCCTAAGTGACTGCGGGAAGGATAGTCTCCAAGGCCCAGCAGAAAGTCTGATCAAACATATTGATTCTCAACAAAGATTCATGAAGGCTTTTAACCCAAGAAATGGATCATGTTGATGGAGTACCAGTCACTTACTCTTTTGATGGACACTGAAGATACAGCATCTATAGTGTTTTGTTGACCTGGAATCCAAGGATATTAACCTAATGGAACCATGATCCCACAAGTTCTAGGCCACAGACAATAAGCACAGATCTTGCTGAAGGCTGTGAGGTACTAGCAAACAACATGTAACATTAACCAGCAACATGATTGATAAGTTTCAAGACCATGGTCACTCCCACCTATAGATGTGGACTGTCTTTTCTGTTAAGGTAGCCAAGTAGCTGTTATGATTCACCTCAAATGGGCAGATGTCCAAGACAGGCTGATCGGCCTGCAGATCCTGTAGCAACGAGCCACTGCCAGCATCCCATAGCTTAAAAAGAAGAGATAAAGGTCAGGAGTCCAATTCAACTCAGGACTTGCAGTCTTTATCATCACACAACTCTGAAAGCACTGCACAGACAGCACTGCCCAGAGAGTAAAACAGAATGTCCCTAACCTTCACAAGGTTGCACAAAAGCAGCACATCTGACATAGGTCATGCACAGCCTCATCTACTATAATTCGCAATTATGGTCAACCTGTAGTGGATCTGAAAACCAAGCCTAGTATTCTCCCCTTCAGTCTATATGCCAAAAACTCAAGACAGTAAGTCCCTGTCTCTGCCCTCACAGAATCTGTATTCTAAGTGCTGCTTTCTTCTCCTTTAAAAAAAAATTTATTATGGGCAAAAAATTCATGTAATAAAAAGTAGAATAGTACTATGAGTAATCCATCATCCAGATGACTAAGTTTTTACCATACCTGGTTTATTGTTTTTTTTTTCCTTTGCTGACATCATGTCATTTTATCCTTATACACTTAAGTATACATCTCTTAAAAACAAACAAAAGACATTTCCCTACATCTCAATGTCACTATGCCTAACAAAATGAACAATAATTTCATAGTATTCTCTAACATATAGTGCAAAATAAAATTTTCTGGTAGTCTCTTTGTATATTGGTTTTTTGTTTGATTCAGGATTCAAATAAGGTCCACATTACCCTTGGTAGTCATAAATTTTAATAAGCCTCTCTTAGTTTGAGCAGATCCAACCTCCCTACTCTTTTCTCCTTCACCACTGACTTGTGGAAGCAGGATCTGTTGTCCTACAGAATGTCCACAACTCAGATTTGTTTGCTGCTTTCTGTGTTATTACTTATACTTTTATTCACTGCAATTCCAGTAAAATAAAAGCATTAGACTAAAGAGTGACACTATCCAACATGGCTACCATTAGCCACATAAACCTCTTTACATTTAAATTACACAAAAATTTAACAATTAAGTTTTTCACTCACATTAACATTTCAAGTGATCACATGGCTAATGCGCTTTAAACTGGGCAGTGCTGTTCTATGGATTCAAGGACATCCAGGCATCATGTACTTCATTTTGCCTTACATCAAGAGGCAAATTATTTCTGCTTAAGCCACTAACAATGACACAACAGTTGACCATGTATTCAAGTGGTAACAGGCTGACCCTCCACTGTAAATTCCCCATCAACCTTTCACGTGTTAGTTTCATCTTGAATTGATCAACTATTTTATAGAGGTTTCAGTGCCTTTCCCCCCCTAGAACATACAGCTATATGTTTATCATCACACAACTTTGAAAGCACTGCAGAGACAGTACCACCTGGGGTGTAAAACAGCCTGTCCCTAACCTTCACAAGGTCACACAAAGGCAGGATATCTGACATAGGTCACATAAAACACTACAGCTCACATATAAAGAATGATGTCAATCTATAGATATTGGTATGGAAAGACAACCAAAACAGGAAGTTAAATGGAAAAGCAGTATGTATTGGGTTGGCCAAAAAGTTTCTTATGTTTTTAAGTAAAAATAAAAGACCATTTTCATCAAGAACTTTCTGGAACGTTTTGTTATACTACATTCTGCCATTTTTCAGGCAACTTCATAACTTTATCTTCCAAGAACTTTTTATCTTTTTGAGCAAAGTACTATCTAAGTGCTTTTTACAGTCTTCCACAGAATCGAAACTTCTTCCATTAAAAGAATTTTGTAAAGACTAAATAAATAAATGGAAATACAAAGGTGCAATGTCTGGTGAATAGAGCTGATGAATAAGAACTTCCCAGCCAAGCTGTAACAGTTTTTGCCTATCATCAAAGAAACACATGGTCTTGCATTATCCTGATGGGAGATTATGTGTTTTCTGTTGATTAATTCCAGTCATTTTTCATTGAGTGCTGATTTCAGTTGGTCTAATTGCGAGCAGTACTTGTTGGAATTAATCATTTGGTTTTTTGGAAGGAGCTCATTTTCAATCCCACCACATACACAATATCATCTTCTTTGGATGGAGATTGGTCTTTGTTGATGGTGGTGGTGGTGGTTCATTTCACTTGCCCCCAGATCTCTTCTGTTTCACATTATTGTACAGTATCCACTTTTCATTGCCCATCACAATTTGTATTAAAAAAGAACATTTTCATTACATTTCAGTAGAGAATCACACTGGAGCAGGCAATGGCACCCCCACTCCAGTACTCTTGCCTGGAAAATCCCATGGACAGAGGAGCCTGGTAGGCTGCAGTCCATGCGGTCGCTAGGAGTTGGACACAACTGAGTGACTTCACTTTCACTTTTCACTTTCATGCACTGGAGAAGGAAATGGCAACCCACTCCAGCATTCTTGCCTGGAGAATCCCAGGGATGGGGGAGCCTGGTGGGCTGCCGTCTCTGGGGTCGCACAGAGTTGGACACGACTAAAGTAACTTAGCAGCAGCAGAGAATCACATGCAGAAACACAGTCAAAGTGTTTTTCACTTAACTTACGTGGAACTCAGACATCAAAGTGATTAACATAATCAGGCCGATGCAAAATGATCTTTCACACTTGATTTGGATATTTTGAGTATGCTGGCTATCTTATGTGTGGTATAATGTTAACTGTTTTCATTTAATGTCTCGAGTTGATCATTATCAACTTCAACTGACCTACCGGACTGTGGAGCATCGCCCAGCGAGAAACCTCTAGCACAAAACCTCGAAAACACTTTCGACATGTTCAGTCACAGCACTTTTTCCATACACTGCACAAATCTGTTTCTGCATTTCAGTAAAGTTTTTACCTTTTTTGAAATAAAGCATAATACACTGAAAACGTTGCTTTTTTCCCTTCCACTGACAATATTAAAATGGCTACACAAAAATTCACCAATTTTAACAAGTCTTATTTTTAGTACACACTGATATGATAGCTGTCACAATACAATCTAACAAAATTGTTTCAAATGAAGTTACAGACAACCATGTGCTCTTAGAGCCACCAACAGAAAAAAACTTTTTGGCCAACCCAATAAAATGTGACTTGTATAAAAAAAGCAACCATACATATACACAGATGAAGGTACGTGCAATCATGGAGAACTTTGGTTTTTTGCTTTAAACACATCAGTATAAAAAACTGACAGACTACTCACCAGGGCAGATTTTGATGCTTCATCCCCAGTACACACCAGGATGCTGCCATTATTCTCTGGATTTTGGAAAATGGCACTCTTGGTTAGCAATTTGCAAGAGGGTCCCCCAAGGAATGTTTGTACAGGATGGCAGGAGCAGATGGGCTCTCCATCACTATCCAGTTTATAGGCCATCTCCATGAGCACACTTCGTAAGGTGTTGTGATTTTTATCTAAGAGAAAGAGAAATCAGTATTGATCTGTAAGAAATTAAGAAGAAATTAAGCAAGTACCTAACCTTGGTTGTAACACAGTTGAGTAGAAAAGGCAGTTTTATTAAGCCATCATTAATAGCTACAGAGCAAACACAGTAAGAACAAAATAATATAGCACAAATAAAATTCAGAACTTTGGGCTATAGGATGAAGTAAGTTCTCTACAATAGGTTTTTGTCTATGAGAGAAACAACTCTGAGAATAAGCTAGCCTTTTTAGGAAAATCACTGTATCCAGCTGGACTTGTGTTTTGGTTTTTATCAGAGTGACTTCACTTTCACTTTTCACTTTCATGCACTGGAGAAGGAAATGGCAACCCACTCCAGCATTCTTGCCTGGAGAATCCCAGGGATGGGGGAGCCTGGTGGGCTGCCGTCTCTGGGGTCGCACAGAGTTGGACACGACTAAAGTAACTTAGCAGCAGCAGAGAATCACATGCAGAAACACAGTCAAAGTGTTTTTCACTTAACTTACGTGGAACTCAGACATCAAAGTGATTAACATAATCAGGCCGATGCAAAATGATCTTTCACACTTGATTTGGATATTTTGAGTATGCTGGCTATCTTATGTGTGGTATAATGTTAACTGTTTTCATTTAATGTCTCGAGTTGATCATTATCAACTTCAACTGACCTACCGGACTGTGGAGCATCGCCCAGCGAGAAACCCTAGCACAAAACCTCGAAAACACTTTCGACATGTTCAGTCACAGCACTTTTTCCATACACTGCACAAATCTGTTTCTGCATTTCAGTAAAGTTTTTACCTTTTTTGAAATAAAGCATAATACACTGAAAACGTTGCTTTTTTCCCTTCCACTGACAATATTAAAATGGCTACACAAAAATTCACCAATTTTAACAAGTCTTATTTTTAGTACACACTGATATGATAGCTGTCACAATACAATCTAACAAAATTGTTTCAAATGAAGTTACAGACAACCATGTGCTCTTAGAGCCACCAACAGAAAAAAACTTTTTGGCCAACCCAATAAAATGTGACTTGTATAAAAAAAGCAACCATACATATACACAGATGAAGGTACGTGCAATCATGGAGAACTTTGGTTTTTTGCTTTAAACACATCAGTATAAAAAACTGACAGACTACTCACCAGGGCAGATTTTGATGCTTCATCCCCAGTACACACCAGGATGCTGCCATTATTCTCTGGATTTTGGAAAATGGCACTCTTGGTTAGCAATTTGCAAGAGGGTCCCCCAAGGAATGTTTGTACAGGATGGCAGGAGCAGATGGGCTCTCCATCACTATCCAGTTTATAGGCCATCTCCATGAGCACACTTCGTAAGGTGTTGTGATTTTTATCTAAGAGAAAGAGAAATCAGTATTGATCTGTAAGAAATTAAGAAGAAATTAAGCAAGTACCTAACCTTGGTTGTAACACAGTTGAGTAGAAAAGGCAGTTTTATTAAGCCATCATTAATAGCTACAGAGCAAACACAGTAAGAACAAAATAATATAGCACAAATAAAATTCAGAACTTTGGGCTATAGGATGAAGTAAGTTCTCTACAATAGGTTTTTGTCTATGAGAGAAACAACTCTGAGAATAAGCTAGCCTTTTTAGGAAAATCACTGTATCCAGCTGGACTTGTGTTTTGGTTTTTATCTTCCTTAAGGGTTCGGGTTACAAGGTCTTTTCCTTCCCCCAGTGAGGACCCCACTAAACCCGGAACTGTACAAATAAAGTGAAAGCATATTATCACAGAAGGGTAAACATATCGCTGTGGTTCTGCTGAGAGACAAACAAAAGCTAAAGAACAGAATGGGATCTCCAAGCATGTCATAGCAAATCTGTGGAGACAGGGGACCTAGGAGATGGGTCCAAAAGGGAAAGGAGAGTCTGCTGAGTCAGCTTCTCAGCTCAAATAAAACTTAAAATGATTAGGTCAACCCACAACTAGCAGGAGTATGGGCACTTTAATGACTATTTCTGACCAAAACATCTACTTGACCATCAATATAGCTCACCAGATTAGATTCATTATCTTTCAGCTGGAAAAAAACCTGTGAATTTAAGCACAGTCGGTGTCAAGGGTTGCAGTCCTGGTTCTGGAAGCTGTGAGAGGTTCAGCTGGCTAGGGCCACCATGGTTGCCCATCTACTCCCCACTTAACTTTGGGGCCCCAAATAAGGAAGAACAGCTAACAGCTTAGTGTCTGGGCCCTCTACATGACTACTTCCATCTGGGCCTTCCTTGTAAGTGAACTGAGGGGTGAGCAGAAGACATGAAACTGATGTAAGGGCAACTCAGTGGCCTCAAGAGCAGGTCTCCTCATTCCATCACTGTTGTAAGTCAGAGAGGATCCTAAAGTGAAGGATCCTAATTCTACTTCCAAGGAGTACCTGGCCAAGTATGTCCCAGTTCACACAAGCCAGGGACAGGTAGGCAGGCTCCACAGGAGCTGCCTGCAGGAGCAAGAGCTGTTAGTCCCTGAGGGGCTGACCAGCACCACCTGAAAGCTAGGGCACGCTCTCCTTTCCTCCCCTCTACCAATCTACTTCCAAACCAACCACAGGTCCCATGAGGATACCCCAACAACACTCACCAGGCCTATAGGTCACGAGACAGTGGCGGGTGCTGCGCTCTACCTGAAAGTCTACGCAGCCCCCAGGCTCCATGGGCAGCACATGAGGCCAATGAGTAAAACCCATTTTCAGCTCCCAAAAAGAGGCATTCTCCAACGCTCAGCCAACACGCCACCATATGGAAATACAGCAGAGGCAGCTCTGGGCACATACGACAGGGATACCAGCGGGCATCTGAAGGGAAAGAAAGGAAACCGAGTCTCACCTGCCAATATCTGAACTACTTCAGGTGCCACTATGAGGAGTCAAAGACATTCCTACCTCTATAGAATAAATTTTGTAAGTCCTCTGATATATGATAAAAACTACCAACCCACTCTGTAGGAACAAAAGGGCATATATATAATATTCCACACTCAGTTTCAGAGGAAATTCCACATGCTCTAAAAGCAGTGGGGAAAAAACAGTAGGAAATTTAACAGTACAACATCACAAACACAAGGAAGCCTGACTGGTATGAAGCTTCTGGAAATGCGGTTAGACACACACACACAGAAAGTCAGGAAGGAAATTCAACTTATACATCCAATAAACTAAAGCTTCCAAGCTGTATTTGACAGACTCCCTCAGTTAAAATACAGCATAAATTCTAGTGGTCCAATGGTTAGTTCACAACAGGCCAAGAAACGTAACCAAGGTCACACAGCTCATAAATGGTGGAGTTGGGTTCTGAACAAAGTAGTGATTTTATTTTGACACACTGTGACATGTAATTCTATGAATCTGGTTATACTTGGTACGAGAACTTTCTGCCATATGAACTATCATGAACACAAACTCTAGGATCTTACTGATTCTGAAGTGAGAATAGATCAGAGGACTCAAAAGAACTGGCCTCCGTGAGAAATTCTAATCAACTGTGAAACACTCATAAAAGAGAGGGTTAATATAATAGTCTAAGAGAAAGCTGTTACTTTCAGGTGGCTCCCTACCTAGCTCTCTGAGGTACTAACTCTTGGACGTGAGAGCTTGTATTTCGAATGTCATATAACAGAATTGAACCGTTGACCAGTCCAGCATAGATGTAATTGCTTTCATCAAGACACCAGCAGCAGCTCCAGACAGGCCGCCCAGCATTGTAAGTCTGGACCACGGTATTTGTTTCCAGGCTGTAGAGTTACAAAGACTTTTACAATTATGTATTACAAAAATCAAATACAGAACAAAGATATAAAGATAAGAACACACCCACACATCAAAACTATATGGATTCCCAATTTCCCCTAAGGTCTGTGGAGATAACTCCTCTTAATTCCACAATATTTGTTTTGGAGGATACAGATTTTCCTCCTAAGCTGTAAGGAAGAATAAGTTAAAGGGACAGATAAACAGTATATTCCTTCCCCTGATCCTGTATCCTTCTCCACGGCTACCTATTATACAGGTATTCAATGTTTAATACTGAAAAATTAGAAAGCACATATAAGAAAAATAAAAAGTTATAATCCAACTATCCAGAGGTAGTCATTAATGACAATTTGGTATTTAACCTTTCTTTTCTCCCTTCTATTTTTCAATACTACTAAAATAAGTCATAGCATTTAGATATATATAAAACATAAGAGAATTGATACACTGAGTTTTGGGATAAAATTAAGCTGAAGCTTTCTTGAAAAGTCAAAAGATATATATCTGCATGGTTTAAGATACATTTTGTAGCATATATAATTTTAAACAAATGGACCACTACATATTCAGCTTTGCAACCAGCTGTGTCCACTTCTTAAAGCAATACATTTAAAATTCAATGAACCTGGATCTGAGAAAACAATGCCTTGGACAGCTCCCATCTCATCCCCACCCCAAAAGCCAAGGTCATCATAACACAGATACTAATTTCCAAGCTATTCAACACTAGGCATCCCAAGGCCCATCTTCCCCACAAAGTACTCACCTGGTCAGTTTAATTGTGTTATCCAGGGAAGCAGAGAGAAGTAAGCCTTTGGATCGACTGCTGAAAGCCAGTCCACGTATTTGTTTGCCATGCATAGGAATATACTGACTGCTTTTCATGTTGGCAGTACTCAACATCTTAACACCAAAGCCTGCCAAATTTATGAGAGAGTGAAACAGATCACTGAAAGTCAATTAAGGGCAAAGGAAACTACCATTTCAAGCAACACCTTTGTTCGCCTTTCTTGGCATGTCAGTTTCTGGGAAAAAACTAGTCAAACAAAGAAAATAATTCCCAGGTTATAATTTATTTTAAAAAGTACATTCCATCCCAAATGTCTATCAAGTAGATGAGAAACCATCCTATATACATACAGTGGAATACTACCCAGCAATAAAAAGAAATAAACTACTGACAGACACAATAATATGGATAATCTTTATAAAGTTACCTTGAAAGAATCCAGACAAAAAGAGTAACACTATATGGCTCCAGTTATGTAAAATTCTAGAAAATACAAACTAATATACCAAGATAGAAAGTAGTTGCCTTGGGATGGGGAGAGGAGGGAGGAACAGGTGGATGATTGATTACAAAGAGCCTGAACAAACTTTCAGGGCAACTGATATGTTCATTACCTTGATTGTTATGATGGTTTTAGAAGTGTATACAAATATTGATACATACATCAATACTCACCAAATGGTATATCACATTAAGGAGGTGCAGTTTACTGTATATCAATTATACTGTAATAATAAAGCTTTTAAAGGAAAGCAAGAGACTAGTCTTTCTGAACCACATATACTCAAAAATGTAGATGAGAGTAAACAATAAAGAATAGAGGTAAGTCATTTCTGTGTCATGTGGACAAGATGTTACATTTTTCTGAAACAGACTGAAAATAGGTAAAATAAGTATCTTAATGTATATCATTCCAAGAGGGGAAAAGAAAGCCAAAAACTTGTCCTTTTAAATTTATTTGTTACTCTGTTCTCTTACCAGGGAATAATAACACATTTATTTTATCAAGTATATATTTTATCTGAGTTATACACTAACAAAATTTGTCAAATCTTAAATTTAAGATATCCTTGAGGGACTTCCCTGGTGGTCCAGTGGCTAAGAATTTGTCTTGCAGTGTAGGAGATGTGGGTTTAATCCTTGGTCTGTAAACTAAGATCACACATGCCACAGAGCAATTAAGCCCATGACGTCAACTACAGAAACCTATGTGCTCCAAAGCCCACCTGTCCCAACTAGAGAGCTCAAGAACTGTAAGGAAAGATCCCGCACGATACAACTAAGACCCAATGCAGCCAAATAAATAAGTGAATTGAGACACTTGAAAAAAAAGATAGCCTTGAATCACACTTCTCCTTTGCTAGGGAATCAAGTGAGAGAAAGTTTATTGTGATTCTGCTAAAACAGAATTAGCAGAGCCAGAGAAACAAACATGGAAACTATAGGTTTTAAATCAACACGGGAACCTGAGATTTTGCCTAATCATTAAAGGAAACAAGAAATTAGCATTATCAGTCTATCCAGACGAGCTGGCTGTGCAGGACAGAACAAATACCCTAAGAAATAAAGGAACAGATTACACCCAATTTGGGGAACAACTGGAATAAATATTTTTCCAATTAATGGGGAAGCTTTCACTTGAAGATAAATCTGTTTATTAAAATGGTGAATGGAATATAGCAACATTATAAACAATCCTTTTACTTTCCCCTCAATTGGAGCCTCCTGATAGCCTCTCAACTCACAGTTAGTGTCAGTGAATAGACAAACATGTGATATTCAAGGGATTCCACTACAAATCCTATACATACCTAAGTATGGGGGACACAGTTTCGAAGCATTTGAAAGGAATTTCTAAGTGGGGAGACACTAAATCAGGCAGAAGCAAAAGGACCTTACAGTTGGCAGAAATCATATGCTGGAGAGAGCAGGAAAAAACATCTACAACATTGGGCCTGTGAGGTTTGGTTTTCAACATTAAAACAACCTAAAATGAAACTTGAAAAGCGCACAAAAAAGAGAAAATCAGTACAATATTAATAAAATAATAATGTTTCCAAATTCTTTTACTTGGAATTTGTCAATGTGCACACACTACTGAAAATAAGCATTCAATCTTGTTTTAACCTGAATTAGACCTTGGGGTAGTGTTTTTTTTTTTCAAACATTTCTAGTCTAAAATGAATCTGTACTTTAGCAGGACATACAGGCAATTATAGTCCTTATCCTTGGACAACTCACACTTCTAAGTACGTGTTCTCTCATTTTACCATGGTTCAGCATCTCTGCCCTTCTGGTAAACAAGTTTACAGAAGTCAAACAGACAGTGCAGACATCTCTGTAGTGCCCTGAGGTATCCATATCAAGGAAAGCAGCTAGGAGAAAAGTGATCTAGTGGGCTGTGGACAGTGTTCACCTACTAGTGAGTCCTGGATTATCCAAAAAGGGAGGAAATATATAAACAGAGTCCAACAATGAACATAAAAACTGAAGTTCCGGACTATTCACCTGGAAGGAAGGCGGCCTGAGGAGAAGGTTGTGATACCACCAGGCAGCTCAGAGCATCACAGTATGTCATGACTCGACAGTTTCCTGTTTGAGACACCGTGAACGTCTTCTGGAAATGGTACTTCTGTTGACTCTGGCTGGAGGGCAGGCCACTTAGGAAATGTGGTTGGGAACCCCCAGGTTGCTGTGAGATCTTATCTTGACTGATAAGTTTTTGCAAGTCCTAAAACGAAAATGATTTTGAAGACATAAAGCTTTTTCGTCTGGTATTACCCTCAAATACAATTCCTTGATCTAATACAAGGATATTTACCCTTTACATGAAAATGTTAACATGAGTTCTAAAGTACTGCTGCAGTTTTCACAATATTTCAACAAGCAACTGAAATAGGGAGAGCACATCATCATGAAGGGCTGAAAGTCTTTAATGATTTAGAAACTTTGTCTAAAATTCTCACTTTACTGGTAGATTCAAGCAAGTGAAATGACCTAAACAAGTTGTGAATTACCAGGTGGCTGTTCAATTTTTTTTGTAATTCAGGATGCAGTAGAATTCATTATAAAGCACATATATAAGTTCTAATAAAAAAATAAACAGTTGATCATGTTTCCTTCCTGAAATACTTGGTAAATCCTATTTGTATCTGAGTGAAACTAAATTTAGAGCCTTCTTAATTCCTATTTCAACAGTTCTTTGGATTAGAAAAGGCAAACTTACCTGAACACGACTTTGAAGCCTAGAGCATTCATCAGTGAGGGCTTGAAGCTGTAGCCGACACTGTGCCGAGTCTAACTCAGCCTTCTTCCTTAGCTTCTGTTCCTTTTGTAAGGAACTAGAGAGGGAAAGCCAGCAACAGGGGGAGATTAAAATGGCTACAAAAGACTTCTCAAGATGCACAGTAAATTTATGCTATGATATACACACTTTGACTATAAATATATCATTTAAGGAATGAAATATAACAAGAAAAATCTCTCAAACCGAGAAACATTACAGAAGAATAGCAAACAGGGCTGAGCTCATCAGCCTACTGGAGTGGGTCTCACTGTTGAGGTAGGCAATGACCAGGAATTTGGCTCCTACTAAGGAATGGGGACATAAAATGCAAAATGAGGGATTACAGCCAAGCTCACTGCCTGAGTTAGAGTCAAATTAGAAAAGAGTAAAATGACCTGTTAAAAAGACCAAGATCATCTACCAGATAAAAAGAAAATCAGGTATTAGATGGTCATGAGATATTCAAATAAATAACACTAGAAAAAGAGGTTGGAAGTTTTTAAAAAGTATATACCAGTAAATGCTAAAAAAAAAAAAAAAAAGACTGATTACAATTAAAAAGGATGGACAAGCATAAAGAGGGATAATGTACAATGAAAGGACACATTCATAGGTATGAAAATCATAAATTCATGTTTCAAAATATGAAATGCAAATAGAGATTTCCACTCCAATAAGATAGGAGAGAAAAAAGATTAAAATTGGAAAGGAAGAGATATCCTTTATCTTCATGGAAAATTCAAGAGAACCCACAAGCTATTAAGAGTTTAGTAAAGTTACTAGAGTTAAGATCAAGAAAACTAGATCAACAGCATTCCCATATACCAGACAGGTGATTTGTAAATGTAACAAAAGAAGTTCATTCGAAATAACATTCTAACAGTAACCTAGGAATAAAGTTAAGGCCTTTAAGAAGCAAAATACAATTATAAATGACACAAGGAAACAGTAAATAAGTGAAAGGATATTATATAACGTTGATGGCTAGAAAGACTAAACTGAAGCACTAGAACTAACAGATCCTAGAACAAAAGAGTAGTTCATTTATAATATAGAAACTTAATTTAGAATAGAAGTAGCAATTGAAATTTATAAATAGGACATACTTCACTCAAAGTAAAAACTTTTTCAACAAAGGATACCATAAACAAGTCAAAGAGACAAATCAAAAACTAGAATATGACGTGTGCAATGTGCACAACCAACAAATAGCGTAAGAAAAACAAAGAACTATAGATCAGTAAGAAACAAATAAATATACCTGGCTCAATATGAGTAATATTTGAACACAATTTACAGAGGAGTATGTTCAACTTCATAAGTGACTGAGAAAAACCTCATAAGAAAAGCAAACTAAAGTAAATGCTACTTCACTTCATGAAACTGGCAAAATTAAGTCTGATAATATAAAGCAGATGAAGGTATGAAAAAAATGTGAAATCCTTTACATCACTGCTGCCAGTATAAACTGGAAAAGTCTCTATGAAGAGCAATTTGACAATATCTAGTAAAGTTGGAATAACATGTACCCTATGATAAAGCAAATACATTTCTAGACGTAATGAAATTCTCACCCGTTTCTCTGCAGCATGGCTTATACAAATGAAAACGGGAAACTACTTGTCTACCAATACAAAATACATATAGGAAAACTCTACAGAACTAGAACACTTTATAGAAATTAAAATGAATCAATGAGAGCTACACATATCAACCAGGATATGTGCCTCAAAGAATTAAGCAAAATCAAGCTACAACAGAAAAACTATAATCCAATAACCCTTGCATAAAATGTGAAAACTTTCTAAATCACACTGTATGTGCTTTATGGTCATAGATCATCTGAGGAAAGAGATGAATTAAGAAAAACTTGGTGCACAAGGAAGCCTCCTCGGTATCTATAAGAATATATTTCTTTTTTAAAAGACCCAAAACAAATATGGAAAATGTTAAGATTTGATAAAGTTAAGCCTGTGGGTATTCATCCTGTTTGTCTCAGTATGTATCACCATTTTGAAATTCTTCTCAGGAGGCTAAGGAGTACACCATTGTAGTAATCAGCAAAGTTTTAAATACAATCATGCATTAATAGCCACCCATACTGGTTTTGCCTTTTCAAGAAAATTTCCCCCACCATGTACCTGTCATTTTAATATACTACAAATAAATACTCATTGGAGTGAATATAAAAAGGCAAACAAGTAGTAAAATTTATACATCTATAATTTCACTTTACAGGGACTACTTATGTTTTTTTCCAGTTTGCAAAAATATAATCACACACACTAACAACATGCTTTCACGTGACAACATACTATATGTACTTCAACATCAGTTTTAATCAATGTATAGTGTTTCATCACATGGATATGCCAGAGTTTACTCAATCAATTAACCTTCTCGGTTTGGATTATTAACTAAATGAAAAACCTGATTAAACACATTTTTGTAAATATCCTCAATTATTTTTTTAGAATGCCTAAAGCAGAATTACTTTTAGACTTCTGAATTATATTGCCAAGGGCTTCTCTAAATGTTAATATCTATGTACATTTTTACCAGTAATGCATAAGCAAACACGCATCCCTGTACACCGAATGCGGGGTGGGGGGAGGGGTGATTTTTGGCTGCTGCTGCATGGCATGTGGAATCTCAGTTCCCTGACCAGGGAACAAACTTGCCTCCCCTGCATTGCAAGGATGACTCTGAACCACTGGATCACCTGGGAATTCCCAATCTTTACTGTTCTTAAAGCATATTTTATAAGTAGTGCTTTTAGCAACTGTCCATGGGCTTCCCAAATCCCAATAATTTCTTGCATTATATTGTTTGTTATGAGACTTCTTTGTAGAATACTGTGGCAGGAGGGCTTAGGGACCAAGAAGCAAAAATTCTCGGTTTTTGAAAAAATATCTTTAAGCCTATTCTAATGACAAGGAGGTTGAGACTTAGAGTGTGTTCTAGATGGCTGTGAATGGGCCACAGTGAATTGGCCACTCATTCCCTGATTCAGTATTCACCGAATTTAGTGGCAGAGGCAGACTGTAAAGGCAGTCCTTTAGGGAAGAAGCTGGACAGGCTACCAAAAAATCCATGCTATCTTTCTGTGTGGGTCTGCTGTCCAGCTCAGGTGTGAGGTATTACTGTATGGTTGAAGGTTTCTCTATGACTTTTGATTTCAGGAGGGCTTATGAGACCACGTCTTGGCCTCTCCAAGTCATATTACCAAAGATTAAGTCTTAGCGCTGACTCCAAGTTCACAGGAATGCCAAAGTGCTCCTGCAGAGCCTGCTCCAATCAGCACAACCCTCAGGCCCTGAAAATGGAGGCTTGTGAGAGGTGCTGAGCACACAGACGAGCGTAGCAGTCTACCACCTGCTGCTCTTCTTTCAACCCCCCTCTCTTTCAAGAAAGGAGATTTTTATCCTCTACTTCTCAGTTGTTTTCCTATGCATTGACTTCATTTTCTGATATTCTATCTAGCATTTTTCCCTGATGAGTTCAAGCAAAAGTCCTAGGACTGATATTCATTGAGCTAGGTGAAGTCACAGTAATTGTTACTCCAGATCATCACTTTTAATCCTATATGGAGAGCAAACCATCCAGCATGTGATCAGATGGATGTGATAGCATGTATCATAAGTCACAATGTTAAATTGCCAACAATCCTCAGAGATCCCTAGTGACAGTCCAAGGAAAGCCTCAGAATCACATTAAGAGTGAATCATATCCCCCTTTTCAGATGAGCCTACAAAGAACCAAAAGGGAATATTCCAGGTAGACAGACTCTTTCCACCTACCTCTTCATGAGCTCCTGCTCACTAGTGTCCAAAGCTCTCAAGGTCCGGGCATAAAGGACAACGATATCACTTTGCCTGGCTTTCTTGTTGCACTACGGAGCCAACAGGACACAATTAGTGTGGTTCTAGGAATCCAGTTGACTTAACATGTTGACTGTGCATATACACAGTTCTTAACTACGGTCTCTACCTGGGGACATTTTCGGGTCTGTCCTCTGAGCCACTTTGAAATGCATTTGTACCCAAAGAGGTGCCCACAGCGCAATGCAGAGAGCCGGTGATCCCCAGCATTGGTCCACTGTTCCAGACATATTGTACAAGTGTCTCCTTCTTCCTCATCCACAGAAGCAGAAGTCAGAGAAGGGTTAGACTTCTGGGGAGACTGCTGGATGGAAATCACAGTACATTCAAATTAGAGAAAATGCAAAATCTGTCTTGAAGATACGAAACTAACAAATTAACAAGTCACAGAAAAATGAACAAACCCAATTGAAAAATGCCAAAGAAAAACCCAACACCCATGAATCACTTCCCATTCTTTCCAGAGTGCAATCTGGTCAAAGATAATATAAACTGTGAAAATATTATTATTATCCTTTGAACTCACAAAATTCTTGATTTTTTCTCATTTAAATGACAAAAAGGAGCTAATTTACGAAGATATTAAAACAAACCCAGAAGTGACCCAGTTAAATAACAACAGAAAATATTAAGTCTTTTATACATTTGAAATTAGGTTCATAATTCAAGTAACTATAAAATATCTGGTTCATGTGAATAAAGATAAAAATACAAGGGAAAAGAGAAAGGAATATAAACAGCTCACACAAAAATACAAATGGTTAGTAAGTGTTCAGCTATAATTAAAGAAACAAAAATTAAACTATGCTTTTACTTCTTTTCATCTATTAGATAATGTCTGGTAACATGAAGCACTGAGGGTGAGGAAGAAATGGGCATGCTTACATACTGCTGTTCCAAGCAGAAACTGGCACAAATTTTCCAGAGGGCAACTTGGCATTATCTATCAAAACTAAAAATACAAACATTCTTCCTTTGATAAAGCAACCTCTCTGGAAGAAATATATTCCATGAATATAACCACAAATATTTGCCAAGACAGTAATGCAAAGATGCTCAGTGCAGCATGATCTTAGTAGGAAGCAACAATAGTACACATGCAAGGGAACAGTTAACTAAAAATGTATTCCTATGTAAAAACACTATGCAGCTATTACTACCAGTAAGAATGAGATTCAATTTTAGGTTGGATAGCCACTAAGTTATGTCTGACTCTTTGCAACCCCATGGACTGTAGCCCACCAGGCTTGTCTGTGCATGGGACTTCCCAGGCAAGAATACTGGAGTGGGTCGCCATTTCCTTCAATTTTATGTACTGACAGTAAAAAGCTCTCCAAGAGAAACTTCCCTGGTGGTCTAGTGACTGGGAATCTGTGCTCCAATGCAGGGGACATGGGCTTGATCCCTGGTCAAGGGACTAGGATTCCACATGGCAGAGCAACTAAGCCCAGGCAATCAAAGATAATATAAACTGTGAAAATATTATTATTATCCTTTGAACTCACAAAATTCTTGATTTTTTCTCATTTAAATGACAAAAAGGAGCTAATTTACGAAGATATTAAAACAAACCCAGAAGTGACCCAGTTAAATAACAACAGAAAATATTAAGTCTTTTATACATTTGAAATTAGGTTCATAATTCAAGTAACTATAAAATATCTGGTTCATGTGAATAAAGATAAAAATACAAGGGAAAAGAGAAAGGAATATAAACAGCTCACACAAAAATACAAATGGTTAGTAAGTGTTCAGCTATAATTAAAGAAACAAAAATTAAACTATGCTTTTACTTCTTTTCATCTATTAGATAATGTCTGGTAACATGAAGCACTGAGGGTGAGGAAGAAATGGGCATGCTTACATACTGCTGTTCCAAGCAGAAACTGGCACAAATTTTCCAGAGGGCAACTTGGCATTATCTATCAAAACTAAAAATACAAACATTCTTCCTTTGATAAAGCAACCTCTCTGGAAGAAATATATTCCATGAATATAACCACAAATATTTGCCAAGACAGTAATGCAAAGATGCTCAGTGCAGCATGATCTTAGTAGGAAGCAACAATAGTACACATGCAAGGGAACAGTTAACTAAAAATGTATTCCTATGTAAAAACACTATGCAGCTATTACTACCAGTAAGAATGAGATTCAATTTTAGGTTGGATAGTCACTAAGTTATGTCTGACTCTTTGCAACCCCATGGACTGTAGCCCACCAGGCTTGTCTGTGCATGGGACTTCCCAGGCAAGAATACTGGAGTGGGTCGCCATTTCCTTCAATTTTATGTACTGACAATAAAAAGCTCTCCAAGAGAAACTTCCCTGGTGGTCTAGTGACTGGGAATCTGTGCTCCAATGCAGGGGACATGGGCTTGATCCCTGGTCAAGGGACTAGGATTCCACATGGCAGAGCACTAAGCCCAGGCACTGCAAAGACTAAGCCTGTGCACTCCAGAGCACAGAGAGAAGCTTGTGTGCTGCAACTAAAGAAGCCCCTGTGTGCTGCAACAAAAACCCAGCACAGCCAAAATTAAAAAAAAAAAAGACATGACTAGGATCAAGATTAGCTGAGCAATTAATCACACATTTAATCACTTAGTCTTACAATTTAAAAAAAAAAAAGCTCTCCAACATACAAGTCAGGGGAAAAAGAAACCAGTTCTGGAACAGGATAGTATATAATCTCTCTTGTGTAAATTTTAAAATAGAGCATTTAAATGAATTCAGTAAAGTTGAAGGATACAAAATTCATCTACAAAAATCTGTTGCATTTCTACACACTAACAATAAACTATCAGAAAGAGAAATTAAGAAATATAATCTCATTTATGAACTGTATTAAAAAGAACAAAATAAACTAGAATTAAATCTAACCATCCCTGGTGGCTCAGACGGTAAAGCATCTGTCTACAATCCAGGAGATCCGGGTTTGATCCCTGGGTCGAGAAGATCCGCTGGAGAAGGAAATGGCAATCCACTCCAGTACTACTGCCTAGAAAATGCCATGAACAGAAGAGCCTGGTAGGCTACAGTCCATGGGGTCGAAAAGAGTTGGACATGACTGAGCCACTTCACTTACTCACTTAAAGAGGTAAAAGACCTGTACTCTGAAAACTATGACATTGATGAAAGAAACTGAAGACGACATAAACAACTGGAAAAACATATTATGCACGTTGGAAGAACTGGATCAGAAGAATTACCATTGTTAAAATAATCATCCTCCCACCAAGGCAATCTACAGATACAATGCAATCCCTGCGAAAATATGAACAGCATTTTTCATAGAACTAAATAATTTTAAATTTATACAAAAACAAAAGACTAGAAACAGCCAAAGCAATCTCAAGAAAGAAAACAAAGGTGGAAATATAACACTCTCTGATTTCAACCTGTACTACAAAGCTACAGTAATCACCAACTGTATGGTACTGTACATAAGCAGACATATAGATCACAGAACAGAACACAGGGTGCAAAAACAAACCCACACTTACATGGGCCATTAATTTACGAAAAAAGAGGCAAGAGCAGACAACGTGGAAAGACAGTCTCTTCAATAAATGGTGTTAGGAAATCTGGACAACCGGACCACTTTCTCTAACTTTCTATTTTATACCAATATTGTGATAGTTTCAGGTGTACAGCAAAGGGACTCAGCCAAACACTGGACTACTTTCTCACATCATATAAAAAAGTAACCTTGAAATATATTTAAAGACTATAGCTTTAAATATAAGACCTAAAACCATAAAATTCGTAGAAGAAAACATAGGCACTAAAGCTCTTTGACAGTAGTCCTACCAATATTTTTTTGAATATCTCTCCTCAGGCACGGGAAGGAAGCAAAAACAAACGAGACTATCAAACTTAAAACTTTTGCACAGCAAAGGAAACTAACAACAAAATGAACAGGCTGCATACCGAATAGGAGAAAATACTAACAAAAGACAGATCTGATAAGGGGTTAATATCCAGAATAAATGAAGAGCTCACACAACTCAACAGCAAAGAAAACCTGACTAAAATTGGTCAGAAGGTGGGAATACAGATTGTGCCAAAGAGAGGGCCAAGAGACACATAAAAAGAAAAGATGCTCAACATTAGTAATTATCAGCTCAGCTGCTCAGGCGTGTCCGACTCTTTGAGACTCCATGAATTGCAGCACGCCAGGCCTCCCTGTCCATCACCAACTCCCAGAGTTCACCCAAACATATGAGTCAGTGATGCCATCCAACCATCTCATCTTCTGTCGTTCCCTTCTCCTCCTGCACTCAATCTTTCCCAGCATCATGCTCTTCTCAAATGAGTCAGCTTTTTGCATCAGGTGGCCAAAGTATTGGAGTTTCAGCTTCAATATCAGTCCTTCCAATGAACACCCAGGACTGATCTCCTTTAGGATGGACTTGGATCTCCTTGCAGTCCAAGGGACTCTCAAGAGTCTTTTTCAACACCACAGATCAAAAGCATCAACTCTTCAGCGCTCTGTTTTCTTTATAGTCCAATTCTCACATCCATACATGACCACTGGAAAAGCCATAGTCTTTACTAGACAGACCTTTGTTGACAAAGTAATGTCTCTGCTTTTCAATATGCTATCTAGGTTGGTCATAACTTTCCTTCCAAGGAGTAAGTGTCTTTTAATTTCATGGCTGCAATCACCATCTGCAGTGATTTTGGAGCCCTCCAAAATAAAGTCTGACACTGTTTCCCCATCTATTTCCCATGAAGTGATGGGACCAGATGCCATGATCTTTGTTTTCTGAATGTTGAGCTTTAAGCCAACTTTTTCACTCTTCTCTTTCACTTTCATCAAGAGGCTCTTTAGTTCTTCACTTTCTGCCATAGGGTGGTGTCATCAGCATATCTGAGGTTATTGATATTCCTCCTGGCAATCTTGATTCTAACTTGTGCTTCCTCCAGCCCAGCATTTCTCATGATGTACTCTGCATAGCAGTTAAATAAGCAGGGTGACAATATACAGCCTTGACATATTCCTTTTCCTATTTGGAACCAGTCTGTAGTTCCATGTCCAGTTCTCACTGTTGCTTCCTGACCTGCATATAGGTTTCTCAAGAGGCAGGTTAGGTGGTCTGGTATTTCCATCTCTTTGAGAATTTTCCACAGTTTCTTGTGATCCACGCAGTCAAAGGCTTTGGCATCGTCAATAAAGCAGAAATAGATGTTTTTCTGGAACTCTCTTGCTTTTTCCATGATCCAGTAGATGTTGGCAATTTGATCTCTGGTTTCTCTGCCTTTTCTAAAACCAGCTTGAACAACTGGAAGTTCACAGTTCACATACTGCTGAAGCCTGGCTTGGAAAATTTTAAACATTACTTTACTAGCGTGTGAGATGAGTGCAACTGTGTGGTAGTTTAAGCATTCTTTGGCATTGCCTTTCTTTGGGATTGGAATGAAAACTGACCTTTTCCAGTCCTGTGGCCACTGCTGAGTTTTCCAAATTTGCCAGCATATTGAGTGCAGCACTTTCACAGCATCATCTTTCAGGATTTGAAACAGCTCAACTGGAATTCCATCACCTCCACTAGCTTCTTTCGTAGTGATGCTTCCTAAGGCCCACCTGACTTCACATTCCAGGATGTCTGGCTCTAGGTGAGTGATCACACCATCGTGATTATCTTGATCATGAAGATCTTTTTTGTTCAGTTGTTCTGTGTATTCTTGCCACCTCTTCTTAATATCTTCTGCTTCTGTTAGGTCCATACCATTTCTGTCCTCTATTGAGCCCATCTTTGCATGAAATGTTCCCATGGTATCTCAAACTTTCTTGAAGAAATCTCCAGTCTTTCCCATTCTATTGTTTTCCTCTATTTTTTTTTTTTTTGCACTGAGTGCTGAGAAAGGCTTTCTTATCTCCCCTTGCTATTCTTTGGAACTCTGCATTCAAATGGGTATATCTTTCCTTTTAGCTTCCCTTCTTTTCACAGCTATTTGTAAGGCCTCCTCCTCCTTTTGCTGTTTTGCATTTCTTTTTCTTGGGGATGGTCTTGATTCCTGTTTTCTATACAATGTCACAAACCTCGGTCCATAGTTCATCAGGCATTCTGTCTATAGGATCTCGTCCTTAAATCTATTTCTCACTTCCACTGTATAGTCATAAAGGATTTGATTTAGGTTAATACCTGAATGTAATTATCACAGACATGCAAATTAAAACCACAAAGAGATAGCATCTTATACCTGTCAGAATGGCTATTGTCAAAACAACACATAGCAAGCACTGGCAAAGATATGGAGAAAAGGAAACACTTGTGAACTGTTAGTAGGAACATAAGCTGGTACAGCCACTAAGCAAACAGTATGGATTATAGACAAATACCATATGATCTAAAAAATAAAACAACAAAAAACCCGCAGACTAACAGACACAGAGAACAAATGGGTAAGTGCCAAAGAGAAGGGAGTCGGGGTGGGGTGGGGGTATGACAAAACAGGTTGAAGGGGATTAAGAGGTACTAACTTGTACTCATCTCACACGCTAGCAAAGTAATGCTCAAAATTCTCCAAGCCAGGGTTCAACAGTAAGTGAACCGAGAACTTTCAGATGTTCAAGCTGGATTTAGAAAAGGCAGAGAAACCAGAGATCAAATTGCCAACATCCGCTCAATCATCAAAAAAGCAAGAGTTCCAGAAAGACATCTACTTCAGCTTTATTGACTATGCCAAAGCCTTTGACTGGGTGGATCACAAAAAACTGTGCAAAATTCTGAAAGAAATGGGAATACCAGACCACCTGACCTACCTCCTAGAAACCTGTATGCAGGTCAGGAAGCAACAGTTATAGCTAGACATGGAACTACAGACTGGTTCCAAATAGGAAAAGGAGTACGTCAAGGCTGTCTATTGTCACCTTGCTTATTTAACTTATATGCAGAGTACATCATAAGAAATGCCGGGCTAGATGAATCACAAGCTGGAATAAAGACTGCAGGGAGAACTGTCAATAACCTCAGATATGCAGATGACACTGCCCTTATGGAAGAAAGTGAAGAAGAGCTAAAGAGCCTCTTGATGAAAGTGAAAGAGGAGAGTGAAAAAGCTGGCTTAAAGCTCAACATTCAGAAAACTACGATCAGAGCATCTGGTCCCATCACTTCACGGCAAACGGATGGGGAAACAATGGAAACTGACAGACTTTATTAGCTTGGGCTCCAAAATCACTGCAGATAGTGACAGCAGCCATGAAATTAAAAGATGCTTGCTCTGTGGAAGAAAAGCTATGACCACCTTAGAAAGCATAATAAAAAGCAGAGAGAATTATTTTGCTGACAAAGGTTCATCTAGTCAAAGCTATAGTTTTCCAGCAGTCAAGGATGGATGTGACAGTTGGACCATAAAGCTGAGCACTGAAGAATTGATGCTTTTGAACTATGGTGTTGGAGAAGACTCTTGAGAGTCCCTTGGACTACAGTGATTCAACCAGTCCATCCTAAAGGAAATCAGTCCTGAATATTCATTGGAAGGATTGATGTTGAAGCTGAAACTCTGATACTTTGGCCATGTGATGCGAAGAACTTATCACTGGAAAAGCCCGTGATGCTGGAAAGATTGAAGGCAGGAGAAGGGCAGAACAGAGGATGAGATGGTTGGATGGCATCAACCACTTGATGGACATAAATAAGTCTGAGAAAGCTGTGGGGAGTTTGTGATGGACAGGGAAGCCTGGCATGCTGCGGTCCATGAGTTGGGTCTCAAAGAGTTGGACACAACTGAGTGACTGAACTTCCAGTTATAAAATAATAAACCAGGGGGATGTAACATATAGCCTAAGGAATGTGGTCAATAATACTGTTATAGTTTTGTATGGGGACAAATGGTTACTAAATTTATTGTGGTGATCACTTTATAATGTATGCAAATGTCAAGTCACTTTGCAGTACACCTGAAACTAACATTATATGTCAACTATATTTCAATAAGGAAAAAAAGTATACATATAAGTAAATTTACATGAGCACAATTTTTCTAAAGAGAATAAATAAAAACAGAAACATGCAAAAAGTGAATCAATGATGTTTCCGAATTGGCAGGGTCCACAGTTTATATAAATATGTCTCATATTAAGGATAGTGATGTTATTTTTAAAAATAAAAACTGCTTATCTCATAGTAAGCATTCTGCCAGACAGTTCATAAACTGCATTCATATCTGCTATTTTAATTGATACATAACCTTGTTAGGTGGGCAGGACAAGTTTTCAAACCTTCCTCTACCCTCTGTTTTTAAACCTAAGGGTAAGCAGTCACACAAATAATGAATAACACCTGGACCCCCTGCCTACAAAGTCTATGAGTTTTCCATTTTAGCCTGCAGTCTCCTTTTTAAATGTAAATGCAAATTTAAAAGGAAGTTCATATTACCTGTTTGGGGAGAGTTTCTTTCTCTTCTCCACCAATACATGTAACTTCTTGGTCTGTTGAGATGTCTTCTAGTTGCTCTGCCAAGTTGTTCCAGAAATGATGGGACAGGTAACATATAAAAGATGATATAAGTCAGGTATGAGGCTAGCAGCAGAGCCTAACTCAACATAGCTTTCCCTTTTACAGCAACACTACCAATTAGAAATGGCAGGGAGAGCAGATTCAGTCTCTGGTTGGGGAACTAAGATCCCACATATCAAGGAGCCAAAAAAAACGAATGCACTGATGCTATTTCAATCTAAGACCCTATGAATACATTCATTACTTTTTTTAATGCTCAAACTGCCCCAAAATGCTCAAAGTGCCCTAAGCCACTAGGTTCTCTTTCAGGGTTGCACCTATGCCTACTGACATAACTGTAAGACATACGGCTTTGCTTTCTACCACAATAAAACACCCTAGGCTCATCCTGTGTATCTCTTATCACTGACTTGGAAAAAAGTGACCAATTCAGTGTGTCACAAATCACATAAAATTGCAAGCCAGATAAAATTCTTTCTGTACAGTTATGGCCAGTGTAAGCTCATGGCATCACCAACTCGACGGACATGAGTCTGAATAAACTCCGGGAGTTGGTGACCGGATAGGGAAGCCTGGCAAGCTGCAGTCCATGGGGTCATAAGGAGTTGGACATGACTGAGTGACTGAACTGACTGACTGAGTGTAAGCTCTGTACTATAAAGCAGTAATCTATGACATTCGGAGTGAAGAGGAAAAGTATCAAAACACAAGTCTAGAGTTTCTAGCCTCTGGAGCCTAAGCTTTTTGGATGTTGACCTTGCGAATGAAATCTGGATAAAGAATACTCACCTTCTAAAACAACAGCTTCAGGCTCCTCTGCCTGGGCGACTCCCTCCTCAAACTCTGTGGAGCTGTCACTGTCAGAATCGGAACTACCTGATACCTGCAAGTCATCAGAGACAGGATTCCTAGTCTCTGAACCATAAGAGGTGGTTGACGACGAATGAGGCTGGGTCCTGCTCGCTTGAAAGAAAGCATCCAACGGTGCTCTCGACCTACGCATGGAGAAAGACAACAGAATTCTAGTACAAATACTATCATCACAAGAATAATCCACAGTAATCTGGAGGTAAATCCTAGTCATTTTAATGCACCACCAGGCCACTAAATGCTGAAGTGGGAACAGAGATTCAGGCAGATGCTGACTGGACTACATATGCTCTTTCCATTCAATTATTCCATTAGCTCACACTGAAGCTTGACCCTTCTGCTAAAAGCTAATCTTACTTTACTGGTACTTCTTTTGTCAATATCTTTTAAAGACATGACTCATTAATACATTAAAAGAAAGAGAGAGAAAACTACCTTAGCAATTTGTCTACTGATATTAGGGGGCTGAAAAGAGAGTGGGCAAGATAAAAAACGGCCCTACTGATCAAATATAGCCTCACGAATTCTGCTGCTGCAGCTACTCAGACCAAGGTCTTTGGGGATATTAAGTCTGGCTACAGTCATTATTGTTTCAACTCTCATTTTAAGCCATTTTTCAAGTTAAAAATGCTAAAAAAATAAAAATTAAAAAAAAAGTTTAAAGTTCTCTCTTTTGCCCACTCAAACTTTCTGTTGAGCTCTCCAGCGATTTTTCTCAACACCAGTATTTCTACTTTGTACATTTTTATAACGTCACTCTCTTTATTGTCTATCTAGTGACACAGTGTTTTATCCTTTGCTTTAGTTTTTTGAATATATTTAAATAATCTAGTCAGTTCAACATTTTGGTTTCTTCATAAACAATTTTTTTTCCTGTGTAATGATTATACTTTCTTTACACATCTTACATTTTCTTGAAAATTGGACATCTCATAAAACATAATGTGATAACTCTGGAAATGAGAATTCACTGTTCCCAGGGTTTGCTGCTGTTATTTGTCATAGTTGCTTCTGTTTGTTCAGTGACTTTCTGAAGTAATTCTATAAAGTTTGCATTCTTTGCTATGCGTGCTGCTTAGCTTTGTGCTCAGTTCACGACTAGACAGAGATTTCCTTAAACACCTGGAATCAGTAAGCCTCCCAGTCTTCGCTGAGGTATCTAACATGTGTGTTGGAGCACATCTCAATAATCAGCCAGGCAGGTGACAACTCTACCTTAGACTTCATTTCCTGCTTATGCAGAGCCTCAAGGTCAGCCAGAGATGAGAGCTAAATGCCTTAGTGCCTTCTTAAGGCCTTTCCTGAGTGTGGGTACAACTGCACACAGTCCTCGATATATATGTGGCCTTTTAGATTCCCAAGAATATGGCAGAACTTTTAAAAACCCCACATGAAGATCACATCCCCCAGATTTTCCTTTTACGCTTTATGATTAATCTAATGCTTGCCCAAGTGACCATCCACTGCCTCAGGCAGATCCTGGGGAATAGGCTTTAAGCTTTTAGGACTAAGACAAGACAGGAATAACCTTTCAAGTGGCATTTTCCAGGAAATCACTGAACAGGTGAAAAAAGATTTCTTTGGGATTGAGGTTTCAAAGTACCTCCAACTCCATTCTACTCTCTCTAGTTGCTTCTAGGCTACTGCCTTTTCACTGTGATCACAGGCAGTTATCAAGACTACTATGGAGCTGAGAAATAGATTTAAGGGCCTAGATCTGATAGAGTGCCTGATGGAACTATGGAATGAGGTTCGTGACATCGTACAGGAGACAGGGATCAAGACCATCCCCATGGAAAAGAAATGCAAAAAAGGAAAATGGCTGAGGAGGCCTTATAAATAGCTGTGAAAAGAAGAGAAACAAAAAGCAAAGGATAAAAGGAAAGATATAAGCATCTGAATGCAGAGTTCCAAAGAATAGCAAGAAGAGATAAAGCCTTCTTCAGCGATCAATGGAAAGAAATAGAGGAAAAGAACAGAATGGGAAAGACTAGAGATTTTTTCAAGAAAATGAGCGATACCAAGGGAACATTTCATGCAAAGATGGGCTCAACAGAGGACAGAAATGGTATGGACCTAACAGAAGCAGAAGATATTAAACAGAGGTGGCAAGAATACACAGAAGAACTGTACAAAAAAAATCTTCATGACCCAGATAAACATGATGGTGTGATCACTCATCTAGAGCCAGACATCCTGGAATGTGAAGTCAAGTGGGCCTTAGAAAGCATCACTACTACAAAGCTAGTGGAGGTGATGGAATTCCAGTTGAGCGGTTTCAAATCCTGAAAGATGATGCTGTGAAAGTGCTGCACTCAACATGCCAGCAAATTTGGAAAACTCAGCAGTGGCCACAGGACTGGAAACGGGCAGTGTTCATTCCAATTCCAAAGAAAGGCAATACCAAAGAATGCTCAAACTACCACACAATTGCACTCATTTCATATGCTAGTAAAGTCATGCTCAAAATTCTCCAAGCCAGGCTTCAGCAATACGTGAACTGTGAACTCCCTGATGTTCAAGCTGGTTTTAGAAAAGGCAGAGGAACCAGAGATCAAATTGCCAACATCTGGTGGATCATGGTAAAAGCAAGAGAGTTCCAGAAAAACATCTATTTCTGCTTTACTGACTATGCCAAAGCCTTTGACTGTGTGGATCACAAAAAACTGTGGAAGATTCTGAGAGACATGGGAATACCAGACCACCTAACCCTGTCTCTTGAGAAATCTGTATGCAGGTCAGGAAGCAACAGTGAGAACTGGACATGGAACTACAGACTGGTTCCAAATAGGAAAAGGAGTGCCTCAAGGCTGTATATTGTCACCCTTCTTATTTAACTTATATGCAGAGGACATCATGAGAAACGCTGGGCTGGAAGAAACACAAGCTGGAATCAAGATTGTCAGGAGAAATATCAATCACTTCAGATATGCAGATGACACCACCCTTATGGCAGAAAGTGAAGAGGAGCTAAAGGGCCTCTTGATGAAAGTGAAAGAGGAGAGTGAAAAAGCTGGGCAGGAGGAGAAGGGGACCACCGAGGATGAGATGGCTGGATGGCATCACTGACTAGATGGACATGAATCTGAGTGAACTCTGAGAGATGGTGATGGACAGGGAGGCCTGGCATGCTGTGATTCATGGGATCACAAAGAGTTGGACACGACTGAGAGACTGAACTGAACTGATGGAGCTGAAGAGAATGGGAATAGGAAATGCCACAAAGCTCACAGTTCTTACTGAGACTCAACTGGCTTTCTTTGAGATTCACTCACTGAACTGCTACAAGCACTGGATAATTTCCAGAATACTGAAAAAGTTGATTTTGATAAATGTTGCCAGTTGTTTCATTGATTCGATACCGAGTATTTTTCTGAGGTCCTTATTCTGCCATTTGCACTGATGTCTCTCAGGTTTGTTAAGAAAATGTTAATCAAGTTTACAAATTGCAAGTTTACAAATTTATTTTTAAGAACTGTGTGTGAACAGCATCTATAGCTACTCATGAGAATAAACACATAAAGCACAGCACTGGCTAAGAACATTTGAACTAAATGAAATATATAATAAAGTTAACCTATTACACGCATAGGGCTTCCCTTATAGCTCAGTCGATAAAGAATCTGCCTGCTGCAATGCAGGAAACCCAGGTTCAATTCCTGGGTCGGGAAGATCCTGTGGAGAAGGAAATGGCAATCCACTCCAGTATTCTTGCTTCGAGAATCCCATGGGCAAGAAGCCTGGCAGGCTACAGTTCATGGGGTCTTAAGAGTCAGACATGACTTAGCGCCTAAACCACCATCACTACATGCATATCAATAGCATTCTATATAGAAACCAGCAAAAATTAAGTGATTAATTTTTTAAATCACTCATTAATATTGCTTTTATTAGCAAACAGGCATTTCCAAGGTCAGGAGGAGACTATGAAGAGCAACTGGGAGACAGTGCTTAGGAGTATAGTCTTGAAATCCTCTTCTTTTCCTGCACTCATCATCTCTGGATTAAGTAACAGCAGAATAAATTCTTGCCCCTTGCTTATCCTCTGTAGTCCTAGATTCCATAAGCTCCATGAAAACAGGTACCCTGATCTGTCCTGTTCAGATTTATGTATCTCCAAGGTAAAAGTTCAGTTCTCACATAGTGGAGTATTACAAATATCTGACAAATGAATGATGATGCTGACAGTCAGAATCAAGCAGCCTCAAATAAAGAAATAGGAAAGGAGTTTGTGACCTTGATTGAGAAGTAGTTGGGAAAAATATCCCACTAGGTAGGTTTCCCCAACGTGGTGGAGCCTGAGGCAAAAGCATCTCACCTTGGCCCAGGCTCTCAATACCTGGCACAGGGGTAGTGTGTCAGGTGAGTAAATGCTGCCAAACACCATAGTGAGAAATTCACTTCAGGATATTCAGAAGGTATAATCAAATCAGTCCTGGGAAAGCTCAGACTTCTGTGTGAATTTAGTGTGGAATTAATTTACAACACAATATTTAACAGCAAAAAATTTTAAGTCTTATTTATCAGGCTCTAGAATCCACGTTCTCTGCACAGTTGCTTTGCCTTGAAGGTTTATTCTCTTTGTGGAGACAGACAAACTAACATCATTTAACATCTAAATTATGTAGCTCAATCCCTGAGCACAGATTCTACATACATCAAGAAATTTTCTGATTATAGAGTTTGGCTTCTGTGTGTCAGTATCCTTTTGGAGAACCATGCTGACAATGCCAGAGAATCTGGTCTCTGTGCTGTTTCTAATTTTCTCTGTAAACTGGCATCTGATTTATAAGTATCATTCTCCTGTGAACTCATTACACTAATGTCCCCAATCAAGTGCAATCCCCTCACCCACTCATCCAATGTATGAACCACCAAACCTGAGGACAATTTAAGAGTCCTTTTCACAGTTCCTGAGGATACCACTCTCAACTCTTGGCCCTTTATTATTTCAACAGGGTCCCCAAATTGCACTACAAGACACCTTCGTCTATGACACAAATATAAGAAATCCTACTTTGCTTTGAAAATCATTGTAAATGGCACCTTAAAATAACAGAGTAGCATGCACTTGCAATTCCTGTCAACACAGAACTAGGCTCTTCTCATCTTTGATGGATCACATCCAGCACTGACCAGGCATCAGAGACTACAGTACAGAACTGCAGCCCTGATACACTAATCAGCAGGATCCATTGAAAAGGATGCTGAAATCCAGAATCAGAGGCACAATTCCAATTCCAGAATTATCTCAGTCAAATCATAAATCACCCCATCATCTTCCTCATTTGTAAAACACAGATAACAGATAGCCCAGCTACCACTATTTAGTGCCATCTCATTCTTTTCAATATTTATTTTTTATTATTTATTTGTTTGGCTGTGCCAGGTCTTAGTTGTGGCATGCAAACTATCAGTTGCCACATGTGGGATTAAGTTCTCTGACCAGGGATTGATGCCAGGACCCTTGCATTGGGAGTGCAGAGTCTAAGGCACGGGACCACCATGGAAGCCCCTCATTATTTTCATAGTGTTAGAAAAATAGATCTGATTGAAGCTTCCTTTATTTGCTTTTGTAGACAACAGTCAGATCCAGGTTCCAACATCAGCTCTAACCTCCTCTGTACTGTCACTCCGAGACCCTAAATAGATCATTCTCTCAGGGTCCAAGTTTCTCTCACATTTAAAATGAAAAGGTTGAATTCAATCTCTTTCAACATTATGAAGACACTTAGAAAGCCAACTGTGGAACTAAGTATTTCAAATAAAGCAGAAGTTAAAAAACAAGATTAAAATATAGACAACTGTTATTCTTCATAATAACTGTCAAGACTTGACAGCTAACCTCTTCAAGAGGCAAGTTCAAACCAAAACCTATGGAAGAAAATTATTTTTAACTCTACAACACAGTATCAGGTGAGGAGGGCTAGAATGTTTCCCCCTTAGATAAGTTCTATATTAATTCACACTCTACTTTTCACAAGGGTTCTCTAAATCCAGCCTGCCAATCTTACAAAACCTACTGTACCACTAAGTGGAGTGCCAATGAACAATGAATCTCGGGCAAGTGGAGTGGACTTGTAAGTTATATATATATATATACATGTATATATTTGATGTACAAGAGACAAATGATGGAAAGAAAAGCCAGCCTCTGCAGACACCACTGCTAACAAACACCAACAAGTTTTCAAAACCTATCTGTATACCTTTATCCTCTCCACCACTTTGTGAAGTAAATAAACCAAGTAATTTTATTTTCATCTGATTTATGAGGTACTAGGGGTTCAGAAAGGTTACCCGACTTGCCAAGTCACAATGCCAATTCCTGGCAGCACTGGGGCAATCATCAGGGCCTAAGGTTCATAATTCCCAATCAGGTACTAATCCCACTATTTACACTTCTATTTACCTGGCACTGTTTGTCCTCTGGGACCCTCCTGCTCTTGCCCTCCGTGAAGCATAACTCCTCCTATTCCTCCTTGCTCTCACGGGCCCCACACTGCGGTCTGAAGTTGGTCGCAGGAATTCCAACATGCCATGAAGTCTCTGCAGCCCACTGAGGAAGCTGTTCATTGAATCCAATGAAGACACTTGAGGAGTGCGGTTAGCATCAGATCTCAGCCTGAAGTCCTCTAAAAATCCTGGATTGAGGTTCCCAACAGTCTCTGTTCCTGAGAGCTCCACTTCCTCTGTCAGATCAACAGATATCTGTGGAATAGGCGGAAGCAGTGGCACTCTCTCTGGGCTGCTCATCACCTCCTCAGGAATGGGTTGGAGCAGGGGTGGTCCTCCTTCGATGCTGACCACCTCAGTAAGTACAGGATGCAACACAGGTGGTCCCTCCTGGCTGCTGACCTCCTCAGTATGAAGAGGCTGGAGCAGGGGTGGTCCCCCTTGGCTGCTGACCACCTCAGCAGGAGCAGGCTGATCTGCAGCACCATGATCTAATTGCACCTGAAGATCATATTCCATTGCTTCATGAGCCATCACTGAGGAAGCAATATTTGTAAAAAGTATTAGTAAAATGTATCAGCTATGTGGCATGCTTTTAGCTAATTATGTCTATCATTTAATATTTGTTTAAGATCATTCTTGAGAAAACTGAGAAACTTAAAAAGATGGTTTTAGCTCTTTTCTTATAATAACAACTTCTAACTAGTTATCCTGTTTGCCCTTCGAAAACATAAAGTCATGTGGCATAGCACTAGTCTTTAAAAGAATCTATAAAATAAGAGAACCGAACTATTGAAAATAATCCCCCAGACCTCTTGCAGTTCTGTCATGACCTGTATATGGGCATTTACTACAACAAATGCATACAATGCTGTATTAAATTTTAGTAGGCAATATTCATCTTTCATGGCACTAAAGTGCAAAAAGTAAACAGAACATTTCCCAAAATAACTCAATTAATAACTCAAAATAGAAATTTACGTATTTCCTTCAAAAAGGCTGAGCAACCTTTATTTACTTCAACTTTTTCATTACTTTTGTTTTCTGTCTCTAAGTCCATTTGTTAGTCCATTCAACAAATATTTATTAAGCACTGGTTATGTTCCTTTCATTATTTGTTTCCTGTCTCTACTCCATTACATTAGTCTGGTTTTCAAGAAATATTTAAGCATCTATCATATAGTCAGACACTCCACAGAGGCAAACAGATTAAGTGGATAAGACTCAGCGTAATACAATTTACATTCTAGCAAATGAGAGAATAAACAAATTAATGTGAAAAATTATATATTGTGCCATTTGGTTTTGGGAGTTGGGGGCAAGACACAACAGTGAGAGGTGGCCTCTTATAAGTGAAAATTAAACCAAGACAAGAAGGATTAAAATAAGTTGACCATATGAAGAGCCAAGAAAGAGTTGCAGAAGAAAATTAATACAAGGTGTCTGCTAAGTATGGGTTTAGTGCATCAGAGAAACTAGGAAGCCCAGCATAACGAGCACAGTAAGAAAGTGCAGACAGTATGTTTAACATGAGGAGTAAAGTTGATGATACATCACACTTTCACTAGAAGACCTTGGTAAGGAGTTTCTTCTGTGTTAGGAATGGACTGTAGGGTAGGAAAAGTGCAGGCAAAGTGACCACTTTATAGGCTATTATGGGAGTGTAAACTAGTGGTCACAGAGGCAAGAATAGTAGCAGTGGAGATGGAAGAGTAGACAGCTTTAAGAATCCTCAGTATAGTCATGCCACTTAAAATCTTGGGATAATTAACTACCTAAGAAGGAATTGAGATAGAAGAAAAGCAGGCCAAGGACCAATACCAGAGACATTAAAAGGATAACAGTTATAGGAAGAGAACCCAGAAACCAAGACCATGAGGTAGGAGAAAACCTGGGAGAGTGTGGTGTCTTGGAAGAATGATGCAAGGAGGGGACAGTCAGGTGTGTCAAGTGCTACTGAGGGGAAGAATGACCACTAGATTTAGCAATGTAGAGGTGACAGAAAATCTAGAAAAGAGCTGTTTCCCCAAAGTGATGAGTAGAGGCCAGATGGAGTGGTCAGCATAAATGCAGAGAAGTCCAATAAACACAGCAGATAAAGTATGTTTTTCTTTCTTAGTCATTCCTGAAAATCCATGAACATGACCCTGATCCCCTTGCAAGAAATAGCATTAAAAAAAGAATAAATACAAGCACAAAGCAAAGAGAATATGAGACATACAAATCACTTTTCTGTACCAATAACTGGTAGGACTATGTGCTACTGAAAAGCAAGCTAATTTCCACTGAGGGAACTGTAGAAACCACATATCACTGAAGACAGCATCGAAAGATGGAGATGAAAAGGAGGATCAGCTGAAAGCCTGTGGAAGTAATCTGTTCCTCAAGGAAACAATAAAAAACACCTCCCGCTATGCTGCAGAAAACTGGAATTTTGAAACATACAGACTTAAGACCAGCAGTAAAAACAAGAAGTGAAATTCTACAAACTTTCACAAGTGTGAAACACTTCCAACCCTTCTCCCCAGCTGCACAAATACAGAATGCAATATTTTGATTTTTTACACATTCTCTATGTCTCAAAGCAGGAGATTAGAGGACTGTTCTCTAGAGAAAACCAGCTGAAGAGAAAAGATCTATAAATACTAACACTTGTAAATCTCAAGAAAATGGCCAGGTCTCTGTCCTTATAGCTAATGGTAAAAGTCCCTTGGTTGGTAAGGTTCAGTCATTCATACACAGCTTCAAATCAGTTTTCTGGGGCAGACGGCGAGGGCGGTGTGGGGGGACCTCTCTCTGCAAAACAAACAGCCAAAGAACAACTGACATTCAAGAAAAGCCTCCAACTTGAGAGGAGACCAAAGAGAAGAAACTTGGAAAAAAGAAATGTGATGCAAGAAACAGTAATAAGTAAGTAAAATAAATCCAAACTTAAAATGCCAAGGGAAAAAAATCAAAATAAAAGCTTTACTAGAAGGATTGTAAGATAAACCTGAAGAACATTCATAAAACAAACGACAGCAAAAAATAACAATATTAAAAGGTTAAATCAGAGTACTTGACTAACTGAAGTACAAGAATGAGAACTCAAAATGGAAAAAAAAAGTGAAGCAAAACCTCTGGTCAAGATGGAACCATAAACTCTATTCCAACTAAGACTCCCGATTCAGTAAATTTCCTCAAAAATTATACTGAAAAGAAAAAAGCAGACTACAGATGAAACTCCATTATTAATTCCATCTTTAGGGCATTTAAAAATGCAAAACCACACTACTCTATGGACTTATAAATATAAGGTAGTATAAAAAAGCCCAATCATGAAAAATACCCAATTCAGGAGAGGGAAGGTGCTGGGGTACCTATGAGGCTTTGACTATAGAATTTATTTATTTAAGAAAAAGAAAGAAAGAAAAACTACCAAAAGGTCAAAGTCAAGATTTGTTAGATAGGAGTGGTGAATGGACGAATCTTTTAAAAATTATTCAGATTAAAAATTATACAGATGTACAGAACAGTCTTTTGGACTCTGTTGGGGAGAGAGAGGGTTGGATGATTTGGGAGAATGGCATTGAAACATGTATAATATCATATATGAAATGAGTCGCCAGTCCAGGTTCAATGCATGATACTGGATGCTTGGGGCTGGTGCACTGAGACGACCCAGAGGGATGGTACTGGGAGGAAGGAGGGAGGGGGTTCAGGATGGGGAACATGTGTATACCTGTGGTGGATTCATGCTGATGTATGGCAAAACCAATACAATACTGTAAAGTAATTAACCTCCAATTAAAATAAATTTATATTTAAATAAATAAAATAAAAATCATTCTGTGCACTTTTCAGTATGGTTAACATTAAAAAGTGAAATTTCTTCCCGTGATATGCCAGTTCTGATTAGAGAACAAAAGTTCTGATGAGATGTGAAAGGCCCAGAGCCAGAAGTACACAGTAGGCGCTAAATACTTACTGAATTACCCATCATACATACACCTAAAAACGCAAAACCAATCAACTTCTAAGAACGTATCAGCACCCAATATTGACAGACAGAAGAGATAGAGAACAACGTCATCGTGGAAGAAAAGTTCTTTACATGGCGCCGTGCTGGAGCAAAGCTTCCCCATCAATGTAGGCCAACACAAAACCCGCCAGGCCTGGGGTTGAGCAAGGGCGAGTCGGCGGGTCCCCGCCATGCCGTGAGCAACCCGTAGACGTCCCGTGGTTTTCCCAAGCTTTCTCACTCAGATTTCCACCAATGTCCACGCTAGGGGCGATGAAGACTCCCTGTTAAAAAGACGACGAGGCGCGGGCGGGGAGTCGGGCCGACCTGGGTTCGAATCCCTGTTAGGTCACGTCCTACCTGAGGACCTTACTTATTACTTAGGACGGTTGCCCAGCTTCCCTGTTCGACTTATTCGTCTTTTTAAAGTGGGGATAATACAAGTATTTACGTTACAGTGTTGCTGTGAGGTAAAGCTGGATACAACGATAGGTCTTTCGTTCAACTTGGAAGTGAGGCAAGTAGCGGGCACTCCGTGGGCCAGCAGTTATCTGCACATGAAGAGTCCGAAGCTCCACTCCCTGGAGAGCGACCAGGGACCTCTGACTCCGGGCCAGCGACCTCTTGACCTCAGCCCTGCGGCGAACTCTGCTCCTTCCAGGAATCCGGAGTTCCTTCCTTCCCCGCCCCACCCGCACCTCGGGGGCCGCCTAAGCAGCCCCGAAAGAACGGGAATTTAGGTGCCTCGGCCCCGACCGTTGGGACCGCCCGAGCGCCCAAATCTCCTCAGACCACCAAGTTCAAGCCCGCCTCCAGCCCAACTCGGGCCCTGCGTCCAGGGACCCAGGGGAAGTCGTCCCGGACCCAGACGCCCAAGGCCTGGGGAGAGGCAAGCGCCCACCTCACCTGAAGCCAGAGCACACGGTCAGACTCGCCAGGTCGCCGGAGGCGCAGCAATCCCCTTAGCAAAACTTGCCGGACTGGCTACCACCGCCACTTGCCACCAGCTCAAGCTGCCCGCCCGAGGAGATGGCTCGGCCTGTTCCTATTGGGCAGCAGTTCCAGCCGGTAGCCAATACCCTCTCTTCTTCTTGCTTTGGTCGCCGCTGACTGAAACAGCGGCGCTCTCATTGGCTGACCCTTCGTAAACGGGGTAGGTAGGACCACGCGCAAGGCAGCCTCGTACAATTGGTAGAAATCAACATCCGTCAATACGGGCCCAGCCCCCAAAGAGAAAAACGGAAGAAGGCTTTTACCGCTCTTTATTTGAACTTTGTGGCGGGAGAAAGTTGTAAGGGAGAGATTTCTTAGTCCATTTTGAAAAGATGAAAATATTAAAACTGTGCCTCATGCTGTTTCGCCTAAAGTCTATGGTGAAGAAGATGCCTGTCACCAAAGCCAACCTTAGCATTTGTACTTTTTTTTCGTCTTCCTGCCTTTAAGGGAGCTTCTACTGAGCAAGGTTAATATGAGGAGAAAGGAATTTTATTTTGTAAACAAATACAAATATTATGGAGTACAAAGAAAAATATTTTGAATGATTCTCACAGTTGTATAAGTAATGGCAGAGGAGCCTCCAGGGAGCGGAACCTCAGACTTTTCATGTGCAGATTAGACAATACATAGAAACAAAAAAGAAAAATTATCTCCAGAGAAGTCATTGTTAACTTCGTTTAAAATCTTCATCTATCTCAATATGGATATTTAAATATAGATGGAATTGTTTTAATCTTAATATATCTTGAATTACTTTCCTTGTCAATGAATATGTAGGCACATCATCAAATACTGAAGATTCTTTAAAAATTGTTTACATTAAAAGTTAATAGGTAATACATAGCCAAAAAAATTGGAAAACAAAAAGGACAAAATTTGGACAACTATGAAAAATACACAGAATGTTTCTGAACACTTCTGAGAGTATGTTCATTTATGATCCACCTAATGGTCATGTTCACTAATTAGGAGAAGAAGAGAATAAACACACAAGCCAAAAATGTATAGACTTGACTCCAACCTCCAAAAGTTTCCTATACTTAGAGGACAAAAGTGTTGGTTGTGTTCCATTTTAGGGGAGAAATTCCTGTTTACAACTTAGTGGATGATTACTTGCAACACCAACCCCCCTGTTGCACTATGCACCACTTCACAGAAGAGTTGTTTAGATGTATGTCTTTTTTTCCCCTTCATCAAAAGATACAATTAATGGTATATTATTTACTAATTAGAAACTACATGATGGTAACTACTGTTAAGGATCTGAATGTATAAATAAAATGAAAAATTTGAAAGAATTCTCAAGGTTAAAATATGCCAAAGAAACTTAACACTTGTGGTAAGCCTTCTCCCCAGGCTCTGGGGAAAGCCATTAGTTTTCCTATAGCATTAGGAGTACCATCATTCATTCATTTTCTAGTCCATTCAGTCAACAAATACTTTAATAAACCACTACTGGAATCCCAGCTCTGGTCTATATGGTGTATTATATATACACTTAGTCGTTCAGGGAGAATCCCTGGTGGCTCAGATGGTAAGGCATCTGCCTGCAATGAGCAAATTCACTTTCTTTTCTTTAGTCATTCAGTTGTATCCAGCTCTTTGCGACCTCATGGACTGTAGCCTGCCAGGCTTCTCTGTTCATGGAATTTTCCAGGCAAGAATACTAGAGTGGGTAGCCATTCCTTTCTCCAGGGGATCTTCCCCATCCAGGGATCAAACTCAGGTCTCCTGCATTGCAGGCAGATTCGTTACCACTGAGCCACCAAGGAAGTGGGATATGGCATAGAAAACAGAGACGGCTCGACCCAGTAGAACTAAAGCCTTTGACTGTGTGGATCACAATAAACTGTGGAAAATTCTGAAAGAGATGGGAATACCAGACCACCTAACCTGCCTCTTAAGAAATCTGTATGCAGGTCAGGAAGCAACAGTGAGAACTGGACATGGAACTACAGACTGGTTCCAAATAGGAAAAGGAGTACGTCAAGGCTGTATATTGTCACCCTGCTTGTTTAACTTCTATGCAGAGTACATCATGAGAAACACTGGACTGGAAGAAACACAAGCTGGAATCAAGATTGCTGGGAGAAATATCAATCACCTCAGATATGCAGATGACACCACCCTTATGGCAGAAATGAAAAGGAGCTAAAAAGCCTCTTGATGAAAGTGAAAGAGGAGCGTGAAAAAGTTGGCTTAAAGCTCAACATTCAGAAAACAAAGATCATGGCACCAGTCCCATCACTTCATGGGAAATAGATGGAGAAACAGTGGAAACAGTGTCAGACTTCATATTTTGGGGCTCCAAAATCACTGCAGATGGTCACTGCAGCCATGAAATTAGAAGACGCTTACTCCTTGGAAGAAAAGTTATGACCAACCTAGATAGCATGTTCAAAAGCAGAGACATTACTTTGCCGACTAAGGTCCATCTAGTCAAGGCTATGGTTTTTCCTGTGGTCATGTATGGATGTGAGAGTTGGACTGTGAAGAAGGCTGAGCACCGAAGAATTGATGCTTTTGAACTGTGGTGTTGGAGAAGACTCTTGAGAGTCCCTTGGACTGCAAGGAGATCCAACCAGTCCATTCTGAAGGAGATCAGCTCTGGGATTCCTTTAATGTGAGAGTTGGACTGTGAAGAAAGCTGAGCACCGAAGAATTGATGCTTTTGAAATGTGGTGTTGGAGAAGACTCTTGAGAGTCCCTTGGACTGCAAGGAGATCCAACCAGTCCATTCTGAAGGAGATCAGCCCTGGGATTCCTTTGGAGGGAATGATGCTAAAGCTGAAACTCCAGTACTTTGGCCACCTCATGCGAAGAGTTGACTCACTGGAAAAGACTCTGATGCTGGGAGGGATTGGGGGCAGGAGGAGAAGGGGACGACCGAGGATGAAATGGCTGGATGGCATCACTGACTCAATGGACGTGAGTCTGAGTGAACTCCGGGAGTTGGTGATGGACAGGGAGCCCTGGCGTGCTGCGATTCATGAGGTTGCAAAGAGTCAGACACGACTGAGTGACTGAACTGAACTAAACTGATAGTGAGTTCAATATCTGAAATCCTTGGAGTCAAATTGTTCTTAAGCAAACAAGTTCAACGTTGTAAGCCCGCTTTGTCCTGGGAGTTCATGTTTTTCTGAGCTCTATCTATGTTAATCCTGCAAGGCATTCAAAGTAGGTGCATCCCTCCTGGACCTAGTTAGATTTTTTTTCTTTTTTTTTATTCTAGTTAGATTTTTTTCAAAGGGAACTCTGGGGCACTACCAAGTCAGCACCACCTGAAGTCAGTATCTCCACTTGGTGCTTTTCAAATTGTGCTCTTAGGACAAGCTTGCAGTTACCAATTTTTAGAAGGGGATTTTCACCCCTTAGATTCAATGAGTTGAGTCTTCTGCCTTTATTAGTAGTTAAAAGTTTTTGTAATCCACCATTTCACTGACTACATATGTAACTTTAGAAGATTCTGACTTTATATGGGTTGACATATCTTCACCTTGCACTGACCCAAAGCTTTAACAAGTGCACCCATAAAAATCCAAGACTCTCAGTTACTGAGAACAGTTTATTCTCCCAAGATAGCTTTATATCGAGTGTAAGTTTACCATTTTGGTTTCAAACTTCCCCTTTAATCCCACGCTATTTGCATTTTCACCTTACTTTTTTGGGTGCTTAAATATGTATTTAATATCTGTCATACTTTATCCTGTTTTCTAGTATATTGTGTAGAAAGGTTTTAGAGCATCTTATCCACACTGATTCTGGAAAGTACGCCCCCTCAGATGGGATATTTATATTCTGTAATTGGCTGTAATTTATTCTTGAAGATTTTATAGCTTTTCTCCATCATATTCTGGCTTGTAGTATACCTGTATTTTTATACATCTATGTGGTGGTTAAGTTTCATGAAAAGGAACAAAATAAAAGAGCAATGCTTTCCATTTACTTTGCTCATTTCAACTGTGACCATGGAGAAGTGAATGTTTGCATCTATTTCTGAAAATTTGACATTTTCATATTTTATTACTCTATTCTTTCTATTCTGAGGCATTTTAAACTGAACTATTCTGCTCTACAATTCAAACCATGCCAGAGTAAAAAGATCCTTAAAGAAGAAATATTACCAAAGGCTAGATTGGGACATGGAAGTAGGCCAGAGAAGGGGTAATCCTTTATTCTTTCAAAATATTGAACTTCTATGTGATATACAAATGTGACCAAGAAAAATTTTTTACCAATATGCTAGAGGTGGGTGAGATGAAATTCTATTATACATGGCATCAACTAGGCTGCAGTCTAAATGCTATTTCTGTTCCTCTCTCATACAGAAATTTGATCATGATTCCATTAAACCTTATACACTGGTATGAAAGGTACATGTAGTTTAACCACATATAATGCTGCTCTAGTGCTCAGAAGCATTTTTTTGCTTCAAAGATGGAGCCTTTTGTTCCAATACCACCTACAAGACAACTATTTCAGCACTTTTAAAGCTGGACCAGAAAATAAGCATGCATTTGCTAAGCAACAAGAGTACCTCAACTGCCTGGGATTTAAGCCACTGACGTCAGTACACATTAGCCAAAATACTTTCCCCTCCTCCACGCCCCAACTGTAAACACCCAGCTTGTATGAAATTGGCCTGACAACAATTTTGAAAGAGTGAGCAAGAGAATGTGAAATGCACTTTCCCAGCATGACTGCCAGGTTGCCAGAAAGCATCTTCATTCCACTAACTCACAAAACTGTCCATGTCTACTGGTGCACGGTATGTAGCAGAGAGAGAAAATTTTAAACAGCACAACCCTGGACACAGAGGTAAGACCCAACCAAAAGCCTGGTCCAGGCTGAAAAGAATGCCCTTCATTTACAAGCAAGCATAACTTCTTCATTTCAATATTTCTGCATCTTCTTATCATGCTTTCTGTCTTAACATTTTAGCACATTTATGTTAAAGATGAGTATATTTTATTGCTTTTATGCAGCCTGATCACGATGACTTGTTTCTTACAGGATTTTTACTCACAGCATTGCCTTTCTATAGGAAATGCACATTAGGAAATCCTTGGCTTGTCATTTGCTGCAATACAACGCAGATTACATCAAATGTATGAATAGTCTTACATAAGAATGGATCATGGGAACAAAAATTGAAATGAACTGCTGGAAACCTAAAGGTGTTTCTCAGAAATGAGGAGGTCTCAACCTTCCTGCCAATTTTCAAAGCTCTGCCTAGTTCCAGAAAAGATTGAGTGGTCGTTAATATAGAAGGATGGGAGATTACTCTTGAGGTTTCTTTCCCAAGCC
>SJYC01118904.1:0-39606 GCA_006408675.1 Madoqua kirkii
GGTGTTTCTCAGAAATGAGGAGGTCTCAACCTTCCTGCCAATTTTCAAAGCTCTGCCTAGTTCCAGAAAAGATTGAGTGGTCGTTAATATAGAAGGATGGGAGATTACTCTTGAGGTTTCTTTCCCATAGCCGAAGAATACCTTTTATAGTCACCTGTTAGGAATGGACACATGTCTAGTCACCATGAGAAGAGGAGTAGTAAATGGCAAAGAGAAAGGAGCTTACCACTGGAACGTTTTCTTTAATGCTAGGTTCCTGAAAACATACAATATTTCTTCTCTCTTCTACATGCAGAGAGAAAGTTTACTGCATCTTTTCCATTTTTTCCTCCTTTTCAGTATTAAAGTACAAGTCTCAAAGGATCCACCAGCTAAAAGATCATGAGAAACAGACACAAAATTCTAGTATCATCTCACAATTCAAAGTCCTTAATAGCACAAGAGAACAGTAATGATATTTATTGATACTTAAATGGCACGCTAGACATTATTGGGACTTTTTAGAATACAGAACTCTTCTTACTAAATGTGCCGGAACCAAACCCAATATACACATTGTCAGGACATTTGTGAGAAATCAGAACATTATATCTGTGCTATTCTGAGAGGCTCACAAGCCCCAGAGTTAAGCAAAACTATATTGGAATCCTCACTTTGCCTTTTACTAACTCTACAGACCTGCTCTGCTAAATGAGTTATAGTTTTTCAAATGGGAATAATAATTTCAAGAAGCATTGCTGTGTGGATAAAGAAAACACATGTCAATTTCTGGTATACGGTACACGCATATAAGTGATAGATTTTATTCACGTGCTGTTGTTGTTCAATTGCTAAATTGTGTCTGACTCTGCAACCCCATGGACGGCAGTGTGCCAGGATCCTCTGTCCTCCACTATCTCCTGGAGTTTGCTCAAATGTCTACTGACTTGGTGATGCCATCCAATCATTTCATCCTCTGTCACCCCATTCTCTTTCTGCCTTCAATCTTTCCCAGAATCAGGGTCTATTCCAATCATTTGGCTCTTTGCATCAAGTGGCCAAAGTATTGGAGCATCAGTATCATTCCTTCCAAAGAAATCCCAGAGTTGATCTTCAGAATGGACTGGTTGGATCTCCTTGCAGTCCAAGGGACTCCCAAGAGTCTTCTCTAGCACCACAGTTCAAAAGCATCAATTCTTTGGTGCTTAGCTCCAAACCAGCTTAGCTATGAATCATCCTCATATCCATACAGAACTAAGAGAAACACCATAGTTTTGACTAGATGGACCTTTGTTGAAGAAGCATGTCTCTGCTTTTGAATACGGTGTCTAGGTTTGTCATAGCTTTCCTTCAAGAAGCAAATACCTTTAAATTTCATGGCTGTAGTCACTCCTCAGTGATTCTGGAGCCGAAGAAAATAAAATCTGTCACTGTTTCCACTTTTTTCCCCTTCTGTTTGCCATGAAATGATGGGACCATACACCATGATCTTAGTTTTTTCTTTTTTCTTTTTTTAATGTTGAATTTCAAGCCAGCTATTTCACTCTTTTACCCTCATCAAGAGGCTCTTCAGTTCCTCTTCACTTCCTGCCATTATTCATACACCAAATGTTAATAGATTACTCAGTGCTGAATATTTGATGCACATCTCTGTTATGCAAGGTTTCTCAAACACCTGGAGAGTTTATAAAAGCAAGCCAGATTCCCAAGGTCTGTCTTAGAGATTCTGAGATTCTCCAATCTGAATCCTTCATGACGTTCCACAGCTGTTCCTGCTGATTAGCTAGGTTTGAGGATACCAGGATAATGAATCTATATGAGAACTAAGTTCTAAAATTTGGTTTGCAGACAGACAAGAATTCTAGGAAGTCATCTGGGGATACACATTAGAATGCAACCTTGATGCAACCAATAAGAAAGATAATTGTATTTATCAAAGTGACTTAATTCATCTCCAAGGGCTCATTTCTCATTAAGTTCTTATTTATTAATATAATCATCTTTATCCATTGTGATAGCCTGAAAACAAATGTCCATGTCTCACACTTACTTTAGGAAAGTTATACTCACCCTTTAAAATTTCTAGAATAGCATAGGTACTCCAAGCTCATCACCAATACTCTTAGAATGAGTACCTTCTATGATTTTTCAAGCACAATTATGACTAATAATATGAATTTGAAAATTATAAGCTATTATTGGAACTTTTGTACGTGCTGTTGCTCTGATTATGTCTGATCCAGGTCTATCTTTTCTATGTTTCTACTTCTCACAACCTTCTTCAATACTCCTTGGTTAAAATGCTTCTTCTAATTCTATCTTCTGGCTTTCCCAAAGGCCATTTCCATTTATAAGATCTCCATCTCTGGTCACAAGTCTGAAATTAATAAACTTTTATTCTAAACATCTCAAAATGCTCTGCAAACTTTAACATCCTCATATCCTAAATGTAGCAGTGATGGAGAAACAGATAATCACTCTCTTAGGAGCAACTCTGGGCTATCATTCCAGATCATGTTTCAAGATTGCTGCAACATCCAAGATATATTTATAAAAATTATAAAATATGACTGTGTACATTTACATGAAATGTGAAGCAATTACAATGGAAAAATCATTTCAATGTATTTTTAAAAAGTTTACTTTAAATATCCAGTTTTATCGAATTCTTAAATTTTGGAAGAACATTTTTGGGTCCAAACATTTATATTTCTGATTTCTGGTCTTTTTCCAATAAAGAATTGTTCTGGAAAATTGGAGTAAGGTCTGTTTAGTTGTTTTCAAATATATAGTGAGCCAAAACAAAAGGCAAACAGGATGCAATAGGATAATTCAAAGCATATTTTTCAAATTGACATTTTGAGTGGAGATCATTTCTCACAGGGGAATACTCTTTTAGGAGTATTTTTTCACAGAGAATTTTCTTTCAAGGTAATATTTTTAAGAGAGAAAACTCACAGCTGAAAGCACAATACACGAGGCAGAATAACAAAGCTATTCTTATTCCAAAGTAACATTCAAGATGATAGAAGAGTTTTTAACTCTTCTTCTTAGCATAAGCGATCATTTGCTATTAAAAACATATTCCTCTTTGCATAAACATTAATACAGATGAACGGGATGTTGATTATTGCATCCAATAGAAAAATTTCAGGAAGATCTACCGCACATAAATGTTCCAAATTTACACTTCAGTAAAGTAGAAAAAATGTGGATTACTTTTAGAACAAAGAGTTCAAAGTTTTTATTTAAAGCAACACACTCACACAGACACAAAACCACACAGCCAATATAAGGTCTACTTAACAATCACATGTAAATGTCCAAGAATATTTGCGTGCTTTTTTTGGCTTCAGTTCTCATTCAGTATTCTCACACCACCCAATGAGAATTGAATGGAAAGTCCTGTGGATTTGTATTCCTTCCAAGTTAGTGCTATCACAATTGATCAAGGGAGTCAAAGGAAATAATTAGATTTGATATTTTTAAAGCTTTTATCCCAAGAGTACTTTTTAATAGATTGTAACACTGTAACTTCTAAGAAATAGGAGATATATATTTATATTTATTAACTAACATTTTTTCTTTTTTTAATCACTCCTAATGCTATCAAATGAAGTCTATATGAAACAGACTTTAGCCACTAGAATTATTATAGAAAGTTGGGAAGCTACCTATTTTTTAAAAATATGTTTCCTTGTTAAAATAATTATCATATTAAAATAATTGAAAAACACATAGAATAACAGAAAAACATTCATGTTTTCACCAATAACTAAAAACTGGTAGCATTTTCTCACATTTGCTTTATCCCCCAACAAATACTGCACATGAAGTTGAAGTCTTCTTTGACCAACATCCTTTCCCTATCTCTCTTCCCAGAGGAACCACTAGCATGAGCTTGATGGGCCACAGTCTGGCCTTCTGGATTTCACGGCTCCAAACTTGGGCTTAAATTAGAGCCTTGGGGATCCTGCTCCACACAAATTGGGTATTTGGAGCCCCATGTAAAGGAAGTGGGCTAGGAGCCAATCCTTCATGGTGATTCTTCCTTCTCACTGAGTGGAAATAATTCAGTCCCCCATTCCCTATAAGATTCCACCCCCCAATACATACAAACAGCTTTCCCCAGTGGTCTCCCTCCACTACTCCACTTTGGCAAGCAGACAGACAGCTCTGCCTCCTGAGTGGACACTGAAGCCCCAGCACCTTTTATCCTAAACTGGTCCTGGCACGATGTCAGCCATGCAGGTTTAGCCCCCACTCTGATAGACTTTCTCTTTCCTGTTGTTTTTCAGTTGCTAAGTTGTGTCCGACTCCTTGTGACCACATGGACTGCAGCACACCAGGCTTCCCTGACCTTCACTATCTCCTGAAGTTTACTCAGATTCATGTCCATTGAGTCAGTGATGCCATCCAACCATCTCATCTTCTGTGGGCCCATTCGACTCTTGCCCTCAATCCTTACAAGCATCAGGGTATTTTCCTATAAGTCAGCTCTTTCCTTCACCTCAATTGCTCATCAGGCCAACTGTTTGCAAACCCATGGACTGCAGCATGCCAGGCTTCGCTGTCTGTCACCAAATCCTGGTGTGCACTCAAACTTATGTCCAATGAGTCACTGATGCCATGCAACCAACTCATCCTCTGTCATCCCCTTCTCCTCCTGCCCTCAATCTCTCACAGCATCAGTGTCTTTTCAAATGAGTCACCTCTTTGCATCATGTGGCCAAAGTATTGGAGTTTCAGCTTCAAAATCAGTCCTTCCAATGAACACCCAGGACTGATCTCCTTTAGGATGGCCTGGTTAGATCTCCTTGCAGTCCAAGGGACTCTCAAGAGTCTTCTCCAACACACAGTTCAAAAGCATCAATTTTTCAGCACTCACCTTTCTTTATAGTCCAACTCTCACATCCATACATGACCACTAGAAAAATCATAGCCTTGACTAAATGGACTTTTGTAGGCAAAGTAACATCTCTGCTTTTTAATATGCTGTCTAGGTTGGTCATAACTTTTCTCCCAAGGAGAAAGCACCTTTAACTTTCAAGGCTACAATCACCATCTTAGGTGATTTGAGAGCCCTCCAAAATAAAGTCTGACACTGTTTCCCCATCTATTTGCCATGAAGTGATGGGACCAGATGTCATGATCTTTGTTTTCTGAATGTCACTCTCTTCTTTCACTTTCATCAAGAGATTCTTTCTTCACTTTCTGCCATGAGGGTGGTGTCATCTGGATATCTGAGGTTACTGATATTTCCCCCAGCAATCTTGATTCAGCTTGTGCTTCTTCCAGCCCAGCATTCCTCATGATGTACTCTACATATAACTTAAATAAGCAGGGTGACAATATACAGCCTTGACACACTCCTTTTCCTATTTGGAACCAGTCTGTTGTTCCATGTCCAGTTCTAACTGTTGCTTTCTGACCTGCATACAGATTTCTCTGGAGGCAGGTCAGGTGGTCTGGTATTCCCATCTCTTTCAGAATTTTCCACAGTTTATTGTGATTCACACAGTCAAAGGCTTTAGCAAAGTCAATAAATCAGAAATAGATGTTTTTCTGGAACTCTTGCTTTTTCCATGATCCAGCGGATGTTGGCAATTTGATCTCTGGTTCCTCTGCCTTTTCTAAAACCAGCTTGAACATCTGGAAGTTCATGATTCATGTATTGTTGAACTCTGGCTTGGAGAATACTATTACTTTGCTAGTATGTGATATGAGTGCAGTTGTGCGGTAGTTGAAGCATTTTGGGGATTGGAATAAAAACTGACCTTTTCCAGTCCTGCAGCCACTGATAAGTTTTCCAAATTCGCTGGCATATTGAGTGCAGCACTTTCACAACATCATCTTCAGGATTTGAAATAGCTCAACTGGAATTCCGTCACCTCCACTAGCTTTGTTCATAGTGATGCTTCCTAAGGCCCACCAGTCCATTCTAAAGGAGATCAGCCCTGGGGTTCTTTGGAAGGAATGATGCTGAAGCTGAAACTCCAGTACTTTGGGCACTTCATGAGAAGAGCTGACTCATTGGAAAAGACTCTGACGCTGGGAGGGATTGGGGACAGGAGGAAAAGGGGACAACAGAGGATGAGATGGCTGGATGGCATCACTGACTCAATGGACGTGAGTTTGAGTGAACTCTGGGAGTTGGTGATGGACAGGGAGGCCTGGCGTGCTGCAATTCATGGGGTCGCAAAGAGTTGGACACTACTGAGCAACTGAACTGAACTGAACTGAGTTCATGATCTGAGCCACAGTCAACTCCCAGTCTTGGTTTTGCTGACTGTATAGAGCTTTTCCATTTTTGGCTGCAAAGAATATAATCAATCTGATTTTGGTGTTGACCATCTGGTGATGTCCACGTGTATAGTCTTCTCTTGTGTGTTGGAAGTGGGTGTTTGCTATGACCAGTGCGTTCTCTTGGCAGAACTCTATTAGCCTTTGCCCTGCTTCATTCTATACTCCAAGGCCAAATTTGCCTGTTACTCCAGGTGTTTCTTGACTTCTTACTTTTGCATTCCAGTTCTCTGTAATGAAAAGGACATCTTTTTTGGGTGTTAATTCTAGAAGGTCTTGTAGGTCTTCATAGAACCATTCAGCTTCAGCTTCTTCAGTGTTACTGGTCAGGGCATAGACTTGGATTACCATGATATTGAATGGTTTGCCTTGAAGACAAAGAGATCATTCTGTCGTTCCTGAGATTGCATCCAAGTACTGCATTTTGGGCTCTTTTGTAGACTATGATGGCTACTTCATTTCTTCTAAGCAATTCTTGCCCACAGTCGTAGATACAACGATCATCTGAGCTTAATTCACCCATTCCAGTCCATTTTAGTTCACTGATTCCTAAAATGTCAACGTTCACTCTTGCCATCTCCTGTTTGATCACTTCCAATTTGCCTTGATTCATGGACCTAATATTCCAGGATCCTTTGCAATATTGCTCCTTATAGCATTGGATCTTGCTTCCATCAACAGTCACATCCACAACTGGGTGCTGTTTTTCGCTTTGGCTCCATCCCTTCATTTTTTCAGGAGTTATTTCTCCAGTGATCTCCAGTAGTATATTAGGCACCTACTGACCTGGGGAGTTCATCTTTCAGTGTCCTATTTTTTGCCTTTTCATACTCTTCATGGTGTTCTCAAGGCAGTAATACTGAAGTAAGTTCAGGAATACTGAAGTTTTGCCAATACCTTCTCCAGTGGACCACATTTTGTCAGAACTCTCCACCATGACCTGTCCGTCTTGGGTGGCCCAACATGGCATGGCTCATAGTTTCATTGAGTCAGACAAGGCTGTGGTCCATATAATTAGATTGGTTAGTTTTAAAATAATTCTCCTGATTTTTTTGTTTCAGAGGATGGCAAGTGGTTTTAATATATCTTCCATTCCCTTTCTGACCTAAAAGTTACTTCTTATCTAAAGAATTAAAATGGGTTTTAAAAGTCTAGAATGAAACAGAACATCTTAATTAAAATACATACATATATATTTTACAACTACTGTAAATACTATCATTCACTCATCACATAAATAGTTATGAAACATTTACTATGTCCCAAGGACTTAGAAGTGAATTAGACAAGCATAATAGTGATGAAATATAAATAAAACTGGTCTATGTTTGATATAGCAAAGTTAAAAGAATTTACTGATTCAGACAAATCAATCAAATCCAATCAGTTTTAAATCACAGAAGGATAACTATCACTACATTAACCCAAATAACTGAGTAATAATATTTGTAAAAAACAAATTTCAAATTAAGCTTTATATTCAGTAAAAATTATTTTATGAATTAATAGATTAGATCTTACACTTCCATTTGCCAGTTCCATCTGACAAATACTTCCACAAGCATATTTTCATCTTGTCAGAATCATAAAGTTATAAAAGAAAATAAAAAGCAAACATTCATTGAGTGTCTACTCTATATTCCTGGTGCTAGGCTGGTGACTTGTCACAATTTGTCTCTAGAAACTGAAGCTCAGAAACTTCTCATAGTTCAGAAATTAGAAAGTCTTCAAGGTTGCATTGTAACTCAAAATCTATAATACCGAAGCTTTCTCCCTTAAAATACCATGCGTAAAAATCTTTATGCAGAAGGATAAAGAACAAGTATGTTCAGAGGCTTCTTCTAATGTGTCAACTTGACATTTTCTAGAATGCCTATTGTATTTGAAAGCTTTTAACTAAAACTTGCCTAAGACATCTTTTGCCAGTCTACAAAGTCCCAGGACATGAGAGAGTGATTTCCTGCTAATAACTGCTGACTCATCTGGACACTGAGAGTCTAATACAGTGCCTGGAACATCAGAAGTCCTAGTTCACTGAATGAATGAGAAAACTGGAAAGATCTCAGTCACTGGATTTGGTGACAATAGAGCCAAAGTTTCTGTTTGTGTTCTGTTAATTATTATTATTTTTACTTTCTGTTATTTTGTTTTCTGTTATTTCCATTCCACCTTCTGCAAAATAAGAGTGACTTAGTAACGTAGTGAGAGTTTTTTAGAAAAGCTTTTAGAGATTGATTTCCAGAAATAAAAATAAGAGAAATTAGGAAAAAAAGGTTAAGAGGTCTGGCTTGATTAGTTTATCGGACACAACTGAGAAACTGAACTGAGAGCAATATCTATAAAATTCCAGAGTTCTCTACATTGGGAGCTTTTTTTATTCCATAAGATGTTAGTACTAAAACAGATCTGAGAAAATTGATCACTTGGCAAAGGAAGGATCAAATAATCTTTTGTAAAGAGCCACTGTCTTTAGTACATTTAAGACATGCTGCATTTTACAGATTAAAACAATTTTTAAAAATTCAGTTTATCTATAACTTTTCTATTTCATCAATTACTTTTTAAAAAATCTACACTTTCTACTCACATATTTCACCAAAATTACTTATACTTGTCACTTACAGCCATTTACTTTAAAAAAGATGATGATTTGTTTATGGGTATAAAATTCTAGTGGTTTTAAGAAAATGCAGTAGTACAGTGAAGAGATTCTAGAAATATATTGGTCATTAGTCAGCTTTGTTTTCATTTGATGGACTTTTTAAAACACAAAATATAGAAAACCCAAGCACCCACAGAGGTAAATTTCACCCTTGTCATACACACTAACCATCATGCTATAATTTATTGAGGTGTCAGATGCCTGTGTATACAATGTGCTATATACAAAATGTAAAGAACAATAAGAATAACTGAAAGAAGCTAAATGTTTATATGGATAACTTTAAACCAGAAAATGTTTTACAAAATGTCAGAACTTAGAAAATAAAGTTTCTGTTACCTGGGGGGAGGTGGGGGAGGGGGGAGTGTGACTTAGACAAGATGGTACTTTTCAGTTCCATTTAGATTCTAAATGTCGGTTGGATAATTAAGAATCTTAAAGACACTCAGCCTAGATTTTAAAGATCTAGAAGATGAAAATTTATTTGGTTGGGGATTTACTGACACAAAAATCTCACTTACAACAAAAGTTATATCCAACATTCCTGAGGTTAATCTGCAATAAGAATGTTTATCCAAAATATATATTTGGAAGAACCTAAGAAAGCTGATTTTTCCTCTGTATTTAAGTTTACCCTTAGTTCAAGAATGAGGGCAAACTAAAAGACATGAATGTATAAAACCTCTAAAATGTCTAAAATCCTATTCAAAAGTAATTTATTTCCAAAGTACTGTTAGCCTTTCCTCCCCACTTGGGCTGCTCTTGTGATGTCTATAATTTCCTTTGCCGTCAACTGTAGATGGGTTCATAATAATTATTTGACTCATTACTGTCATGCTTCTTGGGCTTTCCTGGCAGCTGAGTTGGTAAAGAATCTGCCTACAATGCATGAGATCCCAGTTGTATTCCTGGATTGAGAAGATCCCCTGGAGAAGGCATAGGCTACCCACTCCAGTATTCTTGGGCTTCCCTATGGCTCAGCTGGTAAAGAATCCATCTGCAATGTTGGAGACCTGAGTTTGATCCCTGAGTTGGGATGATCCCCTGGAGAAGGGAAAGGCTACCCACTCCAGTATCTGGCCTGGACTGGACATGACTGAGCAACTTTCACTTTCATTTTGTCATGCTCCTCTACCTCACCCCACCCCTAGAGAGGGGTCCCTGGTCTTATCTAGTTACCCTCTACCTATAATTTCTTTATTCTTTTTCTTCGTTAAACACCATCTACATTTACCTTCTTTATTTATCTGTTTATTGTTCTCTTGCCTCTCCTTTCACCTAAATGTAGCCTGGCAAATCCTTTATTCTCTGCTGCATTTCCACACTTTTAGTAGATACTAAGTGAATTTTATCGAGTGAATGAATTTCTCCAGAGAAGAAATTACCCTTGGATTCAGATGCCAAGCACAGTAACTGACATGTGGTGGGCACCCAATAAATGCTTGGGTGGTATAATATGAGATAATTCTAAGAATAATTTTTAATAATGACAAGTTTATATGCAGAAGCAAAGAAATATCATTTTGGAGGTTTTAAAAAATTCTTCTCCTTGAAAACTAAAACCAATTTTATTGCACCAAAATACTTTTTTCCTGACTGGGGAAGAGATAAGAGAAAAAATTAAGTCTACATGATTATCTTCATAATATAAATAATTTATATGTTGCAAAATTATGTTACTCTTCTATCTCCTTTCATGATAATAACTTCTATTTATTGAACAAAAACTACATGCTAGGGACTACTATCAGAGAAGGCAATGGCAACCCACTCCAGTACTCTTGCCTGGAAAATCCCATGGATGGAGGAGCCTGGTAGGCTGCAGTCCCTGGGGTCGCTACAAATCAGATACGACTGAGCGACTTCACGTTCATTTTTCACTTTCATGCATTGGAGAAGGCAATGGCAACCCACTCCAGTGTTCTTGCCTGGAGAATCCCAGGGACGGAGGAGCCTGGTGGGCTGCCGTCTATGGGGTCGCACAGAGTCGGACACGACTGAAGCGACTTAGCAGCAGCAGCAGCAGGGACCACTATATATATTATATATATATATATATATATATAATAGAATTGTCTCATTTAACCATAAAAGTTTTCTAAAGTGGATACAATTAACCTCGGTATGGAGCTCAAAGAAGTAACATGGTGAAAGTCACAGAAATGTGGTGAGTTTGGGTTCCAGCACAGGTCCCCACATGCCACAAGGTCATTCACCTACTCATAGTCCATGCTCCAAAGAGCCACAGAATTCTGTACACTCCACACAACCTGATTTCTGCAGTTTTTCTCAAAATTTATCTCCCTACCTCCAGAATGGCTGAACTGGATATTTAGCAATCTAAAGGGCATATTCCAAAGAAGGGTCAGTTTTTAACAGTTTAAAATGAGGAGAGTTTTTAATTGACTAACTCCTGTTTCCTCTTCTATTATCTTACTCCATGTGATTCCAACAACTCCTTATGTGCTACCAGCGACCCCCAATGCCTGCATCCATACCTCATTGCCAAAACCTCCAATCTCAAAGAAAGGCAATGCCAAAGAATGTTCAAACTACCATACAATTGCACTTATTTCACATGCTAGCAAGATCATGCTCAAAATCTTTCAAGCTAGACTTTAGTAGTACATGAACCTAGAACTTCTAGATGTATAGGCTAGATTTAGAAAAAGCAGAGGAATCAGAGATCAAATTGCCAACATCTGTTGGATCATAGAAAGAGCAAGGGAATTCCAAAAAAACTATTTACTTTGCTTCACTGAGTACACTAAAGCCTTTGACTGTGTAGATCACAACAAACTGTGGAAAAGTCTTAAAGAGATGGGAATACCAGACCACCTTACCTGCCTCCTGAGAAACCTGTATGTAGGACAACAAGCAACAGTTAGAACTGGACAGGGAACAACAGACTGTTAAAAACTGGGAAAGAAGTCCATCAAGGCTGTATACTGTCACCCTGCTTATTTAACTAATATGCAGAGTACACCACGCGAAATGCCAGGCTGGATGAAGCACAAGTTGGAATCAAGATTGCCGGGAGAAATATCAATAACATCAGATATGTAGATAATAGAACTTTAATGGCAGAAAGCAAAGAGGAACTAGAAAGTGTCTTGATGAGAGTGAAAGAGGAGAGTGAAAAAGCTGGCTTACAACTCAACGTCAAAAAACTAAGATCATGGCATCTGGTCCCATCACTTCATGGCAAGTAAATGGGGGAAACAGGGACAGACTTTATTTTCTTGGGCTCCAAAATCACTGTGGATGGTGACTGCAGCCATGATATTAAAAGATGCTTGCTCCTTGGAAGAAAAGCTATGACAAACCTAGGCAATGTATTAAAAAGCAGAGACATCACTTTGTTGACAAAAGTGCACATAGTCAAAGGTATAGTTTTTCCAGTAGTCATGTACGGATGTGAGCTGGACCGTAAAGAAGGCTGAGTGTCAAAGAGCTGATGCTTTAGAACTGTGGTGCTGGAGAAGGTGCGTAAGAGTCCCTTGGACAGCAAGATCAAACCAGTCAATCCTAAAGGAAATTAGTCCTGAATATTTATTAAAAGGGCTGATGTTGAAGCTGAAGCTCCAATCTTTTGGCCACCTGATGCAAAGAGCCAATTCACTGGAAAAGACTCTGCTGCTGGGAAAGATTGTGGGCAGGACGAGAAGGAGGATTAAACTGTTGGATGGCATCACTTGACTCAGTGGACATGAGTTTGAGCAAACTCCAGGAAATAGTGAAGGACAGGGAAGCCTGGCATCACAGGGTCACAAAGAGTTGAACACAACTTAGCGACTAAACAATAGCAACTACAACTTTATAAGCCCCAGAGACACATCCGGAATTGAACTTGACGTCCTCACCCATAAACTATCATACTCCCTATTTTTCATACTTTGGTCTATGCATTGCTGTACAGTCATGAAGCTAAAAACTTTAATTGTTCTTGGGTCTTTTCAATATTTATGTTATAATATCAATAGTCATCAAGCTCTATTCATTCCACTGCCTAGATATTCCATTTATCTATTCAAAAACATAATATTTAAAGCACTCCTTCTGTGTCCAAAATGCTGCCCTGGTCATCTTTATCTGCCCTCTGCTGCATCCTCACTGTTTCTGCCCTGATCAAGGTTTTCACCACCATTTCTTTCCATCTATAAAATACTGTCCTAGTTTGCACACAAGCTTCCAGTTTCCTGACACACCTCATGCACATTTTCTCCTGTCACAAAAATTATCTTCCTAAAAACTCAAATCTAATAAGTTTTGGCTGGGAACCATTCCTCTCTTCTCTGGAGTCCATAAGGTTATGTCTTGGAATAGCATTTAAAGTCCATGACATTTTGATTCCAAGCTTTCTTTCCTGGCTCATCATTTGCTCCCCCACCCTCCAAGGCTCAAGCTTCTCTCAAAGGTCACTGCTTCCCGAACACTACTTGCCTGTTTGTTTCTTTTCAAATGTTGTAATCTCTGGTAGCAATTTCTTTTCATATTCCCTCTGCCTTAGATTTCAAGATTCATCTCAAATATTGCCTTTAGTGTGAAGTCTTCTCAAGTATCCCCAAGAGGACTGAATCACTCTTTTCATTATATACTCAGAAGGAAGAGTGTATCACTATATCATTTATTACTAAGGCACTGAATACACAAACAGAGGATGGCCAGACCATATGTGAAAACAGAACTTTGACTCAAAACCTGGCCAAAAAATCAACCCCCTTATTCACAATAAGTAGGCGAGGAAGCCAGCTTACCATCCATCAGACAGTTATCTCTAGTAACTATCCAGGAAGCTAAACAATTACTTCTTTAACAACCAGCTTCGAATGTTCAGGACTTGATTAATAACTGACAGTTTCCTTATTTTCTGTCCCTGCTTCCAACTTAGGATAAACCAGAGTAAGTAAAATTTTCACCCTGAATTAATCATGTAGAATGTTCTGCTTCTAGCTATTCAGCCTATAGCTTCCCCATGCCAATAGCCTCCAGTTAGGACATATCTGAAGATTTCCTTTTTATCCAGTATTAAGTTCTACGATTCTTCCGCCTGTCTTTGAGTGTCTGCCAAAATGCAGTTAATAGTGATTGGCTCTCTTGGTATAGGAATCTCTGAATAAAATAGCCTTTGCTTTCCTCTTTTGGTTGGTCTTTTTTTCTACCTTGCTTGGTGGCTCACATCGTAAAAAATCCGCCTGTAGTGCAGGATATCTGGTTCCATCCCTGGGTCAGGAAGATCGCCTGGAGAATGGAATGGCTACCCGCTCCAACATTCTTGCCTGGAGAATTCCAGGGACAGAGAAACCTGGTGGGCTACAGTCCATGGTGTCACAGAGAGTCAGACAAGACTGAACAATTAATGCTTTTGCCTTTCACACTTCTGACTGGTCTTTATTTCTGCCTTGCCTATTCAGGTCCTGCCGCAGAAAATCAGTCAACAAATGCTTTGTTGTTGCTATTTTGCTGTTTTTTGGATGGCTGCTGCCATCACAGGTTATTTTCAACAACAACTTTACAGTCATAATTTTTAAAATTCCCTTATTGTCCAGTTGAAGTCTGTAGGGTCTATAGTTATTGTCCTTCTTTGATTCCTGATATTGACAATGTATGTCTTCCCTCTTTTTCCTTCATCAACTTAGTTAGACATGTTGTCAGAGACTTGGCTTTGGGTCATGAGTTGCTTCAATATTTATTTGTATTTTGATTTCTGCTCTTACATTTTTAATTCTTTCCTTTACAATTAATTTACATTTGGTTTTTCTTCTTTTCCTAGTTTCTTGTGGCGGAGACTAATAGACCTTAATAAATTTAAAACATTTTTGTTGATATTTATTTTTTTCTAAGAATACTTACTTACTTAGATCACTTTGAAGCTTGTTTTTAAGTTTTATTTGGGTGGGTATGAACGAACACTTGGGCTTCCCAGGCGGCTCAGTAGTAAAGAATCTGCCTGCCAGTGAAGGAAGCTGCAAGAGATGTGGATTCAATCCCTAGGTTGGGAAGATCCCTTGGAATAGGAAATGGCAACTTGTCCAATATTCTCGCCTAGAAAACTGGGTGCACAGAGGAGCCTGGTGGGCTACAGTTCATGGGATCACAAAGAGTCAGATACAACTGAGGAACTGAGAAAACACACACACACACACACACACACACACACACACACACCATTTACTCCAGTAATAATTTACCCTACTAGTAATATGCAGCCCTTCTAGAATCACTACAGCATCCTCAAGAGACCAATGAGAGCTCTTCGTTCTATCTGATAGTAATATAAGTAATTCCCAGGCCTGTGCGAGTTGTGGAAACCTGTTCAACTCACAACTTTCTGGTGATTTTTCTAGTCTTGCAGAATTTCACCCTATTCATGCACGTCCTAATATTTTTCAAAGACTCACAGGCCCCCATATATGTATTTCTAGAATCCTTACTCTGCCCCAGCACTTACAAACACCTCAGACTTCCTAAGCTATCTAAATCCATCTCCTCATTTACGTAAGACAACTGTTCCTCCCTGTTCTGCAGTGTTGAATGTTCCCCCCAAAAGAAATCCTGCACAGTCATGGGGTTATCTTCTTCGTTTCCCCTTCCTCAGGATTCACTGTCCTGTGATGCCTGTCATTTGGTGTCTGAAAGAGTGGCTTTTATATATTTTATTGAGTTTTATGGTTGATTAAGACAGAAGAGTAAATACAATCTCCTTTGCTCTTGATCCTCTAAGTACAATCCCGCCAATGCTGCTTTCAGAAAGATTATTCTAAAATGAAAATATTAATATCTCACTTTCCTGCTTAAAGTTGCCAATAATTCCATAATCTTACAGGGTTCATAGTCCTGGATAAGTGCCAAACACCTTTGTATGCCATGAAAGACAGTTATACTTCAAACCCTGCCTTCTCTTCTAGCCTGATCTCTTGCCAGGCACCCCTTCCCACTTCTCTCCCCATACCTTAAATTTTGGCCACATTTTTAGCTCTTCATATTCTAATCTTTTTTCATCTTTGGGCATTTCTGTTTGTATCCTGCTCCATTTATTTAGAATACCCAATATCTACCCTTAAACAAAACTGTGGAACTAATGCTAACTATTAGTTCTTCCAGGAAGATATAGCTGACCTCTGAAGTCTACACTCGAGGTCCCTTCCATGTGTTTCCACAGAACACTGTGATACTGGACTAGAACACTTGCCACACTGCCCTATGGTCATCAGTGATCTCTCTGATTCAACAGGACTATAAACTTCTTGATGAAATGTCCTTGTCTCATTTATTTTTCTAGACCAGGCACCTATACAAATGACTCACACCTATCAAGAGCTACATAAGTGTCTGTTGAATAAATGAAAACGTGAACATTTTTTTTCAGTTACAATAGGCATCTAGTTTCCAAAAGGCAGGCTAAACTAACAGCATAGAGGGAAAAATAGCTCTAGAACAGCAGTCAGCAAATGTGTTTTGTAAATATCCAGATGTATGTATTACAGACTTTGAATAGTCTTCTTCCCATTTTTAAAACAACCGTTTAAAAGTATTTTTTAAAATTCTTATTTTGCCAACCCCTATTATACAATTCCACAGCCCAATTTGAATCTTGACTCTTAATCTTGTTAGCCACATGAATGTTGCCATTTACCAAACTTCTTCATCTACCATATGGGAAAAGTATAATAATACTTATCCTCCAGGGATATTGTAAGGATCAAATAAAATCATGTACGCTAAGTGTACAATAGGGCTTAGCATGTAGTGGTTACCCACCTGACCCCTCCCCACTTCCCTCTGCCCAGGCTACTCTGTCCATGGAATTCTCCAGGCAAGAGTACTGGAGCACGTAACCATCTCCTTCTTCAGGGGATCCTTCCAACCCAGAAATAAAACCTGGGTCTCCTGCATTGCAGGCAGATTCTTTACTGCCTGAGCCATCAGGGAAGCCCATAGTGGTAACGTCTGCTATTTACTGAACACTTACCATGTGCCAAGTACCATCCCAAGCCTTTTATAGTATTAAGCCATCACCACAACCCTGTGAGATAAGCACCATGGTTATCTCCATTTTACAAATGAAAAACAAAAGTAGAAATGATGAACTTGCAAAATGACAAATAATAAATCAAAAAAACTGCATACAAACTTAGTTTTATCTTTTAACCTTTCAGCAATAAATTTTTTGGAGTAAAAGTTACTTCTGGAAATCTCTTTCTGTCTCATGATTATATATTCCAGGCCTTTCAGTTCCTATCAACTTCTATAAAGATCCTTCTAGTTCTTTAAAGACAGGGAAGAGAAACAAGATTTAGTAGAATGATTATGTATGAATTTGAACATTTGAGTTCTAGTCCGTCATTCTGTAATTTTGAAAAAAGCACTTCACTTCTATGAACTTCAATGATCAGAAATCAGTGTGTGTACCACAACCTAATTAAAAATAACACAGATGTATTATCAGGAGTATCATATATATGTGTGTGTCTTGGTCTCTCAGACATGTCTGACTCGTTGTGATTCCATGGACTGTGGCCCACCAGGTTCCTCTGTCCATGAAATTCTCCAGGCAAGAAGACTGGAGTGAGTTGTCATTTCCTTCTCCAGGGGATCTTCCCAACCCAAGGATCGAACTGAGGTCTCCCATATTGCAGGCAGTCTCTTTACCATCTGAGTCACTAGGGAAGCCCCCAGGAGTGTTATAAATCTATTAAAAAAACAAATCTAGATCTATGGCTTTATTACAAGTCACTGATCACTATTATCTATTTTAATGAAAAACTTATATTCAACAAATTAGACTATTGTGGTGAATTCTGGAGCACACACAGGACACACTTAATACTGAATTACTCATGGTAGATCTCAGCATAAAGTTTAGCAGATTTAGAGGGGTTATCAAGTTTGCCTAAACTTGGCAGCATAACTAGAAATCACAGGTTGATTTTACATAGCCAGTCTTAAAAACTTCAGAGTTTGTGTTCCAGTCAATCACATGCTATAATATCAACATTTTTATGTATACTCATCTAGTGTCATGTATTTTCATACCCAATCTTTTCTTTAAAAAAATATTAAAATAACTTTCTAAAAAAACACCCAGTCTTTCCATTGCAAATGTCTTCCAGATTCCAAAGAGTGACCTCAACTTTTCCATGTTAAGGCCATGCTTTGTTAATTTGCTTCTAGAAATGTGGTTAAGTCTTAACTATGTGAACTTGCTAATTCGCTTTTTAAAAGTGAATTTTTCTGCAGTTCTCACCTGCAAGGACAGATGCCCCTGCAGTCTGCTTATGTGGCTCTTTCCACTGATAACATTCTGGGAACTTGTTCTTTGGCATGGAATGTATTCCAATTCCTCATCACTTTTCACATATTTAAAATACTGTATACTAACCAGGGTTACCATTTATTTTTGCCGCTGAGATATTTATATCATTCTTATATTGACATTTGAAATATATCACATTCTTAGTTGCAGTTTACCTTGCATTTTTGTTTCTTGTTACCATCCCTCCTACTTTCCAGCCAGAAGACCCAGGGGAAAAGAAGCAGAGATTATTGATAGCAAGGGTAAAATACAATTTGACTTTCATTCCAAACTATCATAATTTGGAACTTGATTCCAAATGAGTGAAAATGAACTTCATTCTCTTTTTGATGGCTCATTTTCTAATAGATTTGCTCCCCTGTAAATACTATTTACAAATTTATTAGTCAACCTTGAGTAATTGCCATTACATTTGTGACACTCATAAATTCAGTTGAGAAATACTATACATGTATAACTTTTTCCTCATGGGCAAAAACATTGGATGATCATGGCACAAATATATTTGATACTATATAATGAATATATGTTTGATACTAAACAATGCATCAGTATAGGTAGTCCTGTGAAAAACAGCCACCTTTTCAGTGGCAGAAAACTCTTTTTCTCCCCCTGGCTTATGTTCCCTCCTTGCCCAACAGTTAGACCACGTTCATTCTTACCTCCACCTCTATTTGCTCTAGTTCCAAAGATAGGTCTAAACTACAGATATGCAGGATTAACTAGCTCTAAGCTATCAGCATCTTCAGCATTGCTGGTTGCCAACAAAGGTCCTTCTAGTCAAGGCTATGGTTTTTCCAGTGGTCATGTATGGATGTGAGACTTGGACTGTGAAGAAAGCTGAGTGCCGAAGAATTGATGCTTTTGAACTGTGGTGTTGGAGAAGACTCTTGAGAGTCCCTTGGACTGCAAGGAGATCCAATCAGTCCATTTTAAAGGAGATTGGTCCTGGGTGTTCTTTGGAAGGAATGATGCTGAGGCTGCAACTCCAATACTTTGGCCACCTCATGCGAAGAGCTGACTCATTGGAAAAGACTCTGATGCTGGGAGGGATTGGGGGCAGGAGGAGAAGGGGACGACAGAGGATGAGATGTCTGGATGGCATCACCAACTCGATGAACATGAGTTTGGGTGAACTCCGGGAGTTGGTGATGGACAGGGAGGCCTTGTGTGCTGCAGTTCATGGGGTCGCAAGGGGTCGGACACGACTGAGCGACTGAACTGAATGGAACTGAAACTATCAGCATGGGGCTCAACATCATTTCACCCCTTTGCCTGGTCTCAGGCTTTAACAGATTTTTTCCTGGTTCCTCAGCCTCAATTCTCATCTTGCCTCCAGGCCTGAGAGCTAGATTACTTTTTTTCTGTGTATGACAAGCTCTGTCTTGGAGATCCACCTCCTTATCTTTCCCAGGACCTTCCTTCCTTTGAAACCTGTTGGTGGCTAAGACCCTGTTTCACGCTAGCAAATGTCCCTAAAGTAGTAGCTTGCCTATGTAAATTTCTTAGCCCCCTTTGTAAATAATCTGATTTTTTTTAAAAAGGTGACCCTGACATTTCATATGTCACTTTCAATACGTACTTTTCCTTTATCTATGGGCACTGTATTCTACTAAGTAGCTTCCACATCTTCATTTCAGTTCAGTCGCTTAGTCATGTCGGACTCTGTGACCGCATGAACCGCAGCACGCCAGGCCTCCCTGTCCATCACCAATTCCCAGAGTCCACCCAAATCCATGTCCATTGGGTTGGTGATGCCATCCACCCATCGCATCCTCTGTCATCCCGTTCTCCTCCTGCCCTCAATCTTTCCCAGCATCAGGGTCTTTTCAAATGAGTCCGCTCTTCGCATCAGGTGGTCAAAGTATTGGAGTTTCAGCTTCAGTATCAGTCCTTCCAATGAACACCCAGGACTGATCTCCTTTATGATGGACTGGTTTGATCTCCTTGCAGTCCAAGGGACTCAAGAGTCTTCTCTAACACCACAGTTCAAAAGCCTCAGTTCTTGGCACTCAGCAGCTTCCCATGTACCAAAGCTAGGTCCACCCTCCCCACTACTCTCACTCTACCTTCTTGCCTTGAATAGTTGACAAAGTTGTAGATCCCAGCTTCTCTGGCTATACTCAAGAAGGCTCCTTGGTGTCCCATTTAGCACAACTATCAAATATTACAAAATTACTCTCCTTAATACAAAGATGTAATCTTCTGGCCAGAATGTCTTTCTGGAGTCTACAGTTATTCCCCAATGGCACATACCTCCATGAGGGAGCCTCATTACTGCTGTGGGGGCTGGAGAAGATGTATTTTGAATTTCCTGAGTCACCATCAGATGCATTATACTTTGCCAGAAAAATAGTATTATAAAATACTGATGTGTGTAATTGATAGCACCGTTCTTCCTATCTTGAATCATATAATATGTAAATGTGGGACTTGTGATAAGGCCCAAGAACCTAACCAACATTTTAAATATTGTTTCAGTGGGATATCATTTTGATTTCCAAATAACCAACTAAAGACTAACATTTTGTCTGTAACATTCATGATATAAGACATTTCCCAGTTCGGTTTCATAGGTAGCCAAAATCATTTCCATAGTGATAGCTGTGGATGTATATTGTTGAAAATAGTTCAGATGAACATTATAAGAGAAAGCAGAGGCCCCGATGCAGGCATACATGACATGGTTAATTTGAATCTGGATTTGTCTCATTAAAGCAAACTACTGTGTAATCCATATTAGTCTTAATTCTCCCATTGAGACAAACATATAATGATGGATGAAGGCTTCTAAGTAATGAGAAAAAAAATTCAGATTTATCTTTCAATCTTTCTACCAAAAGCCATAGATGGTACTCAGTAAATATTTATTATTCTTATTTTGCAAATGGAAAACTGACAATAAAATAGAAATCTCTGAATCAGAAATGAAATGGATGCAAATTTAGTATTTTATACAACAATTATACTTTAGTACACTGTAAAGCATTAAAAGAATCAATTCAACCAAAATTAAAATGCAAAAAATTAAACCATAGGTTCAATCAGTTCAGTTGCTCAGTTGTGTCTATTTGCTACCCCATGAATTGCATCATACCAGGCCTCCCTGTCTATCACCAACTCCTGGAGTTCACCCAAATTCTTGTCCATCACGTCAGTGATGCCATCCAGCCATCTCATTCTCTGTTGTCCCCTTCTCCTCCTGCCCCCAATCCCTCCCAGCATTAGAGTCTTTTCCAATGAGTCAACTCTTCCCATGAGGTGGCCAATATACTGGAGTTTCAGCTTTAGCATCATTACTTCCAAAGAACACCCAGGACTGATCTCCTTTAGAATGAACTGGTTGGATCTCCTTGTAGTCCAACGAACTCTCAAGAGTCTTCTCCAACACCACAGTTCAACGGAGAATTCTTAATAACCTTACTGTGGGAAGACTAACTAAGAATGATACAAACACAAAGCTGTAAGTAAAAAAGAAATTGATGAATGTGACCATATAAAAATGGATAGTTTTTAAACTGCTGCTGCTGCTGCTGCTAAGTTGCTTCAGGGTGTCTGACTCTGCGACCCCATAGATGGCAGCCCACCAGGCTCCCCTATCCCTGGGATTCTCCAGGCAAGAACACTGGAGTGGGTTGCCGTTTCCTTCTCCAATGCATGAAAGTGAGAAGTGAAAGTGAAGTCGCTCAGTCCTGTCTGACTCTTAGCGACCCCATGGACTGCAGCCTACCAGCTGCAGCTACCTACTACTAAACAGCAAAAAAAAAAAAAAAAAAAAAAAAAGAGAGAGAGAGAGAGAGAGAAAAGACATTAAAAAGTCAAAAAAACAAATGACACATTGGGAAAAAATATGTGCCACTCAAATTCTTGTAAGGAGCTAATTTCTTTACTTGCTAAAGAACTTCCAGTTATTAATGAGGAGGAAAAAAGACAAGCCCAAATAAAAAGTGGGCAAAATTAAGTATACGTAGTAGATAACAAAATAAATGAGGGAATTTTAAGCATTAAAATGAAGTCCAACCTCATTTACAATAAGAGAAATAGAAATTAAAGTACAACTGTAAACTATTTGTTCACATAAAATCGGCAAACATCAGGTGGATAACCTGTTGTATTGTCAACGATTTGGAGAAACAGGCACTCAGATTTTCATGACGGCAATAAATTGATTTCCAGGAAAAAAGAGAGACTTACTTTGCAATCATAAATTTTTGTACCTTTCATATTTTTCATTTGTATATATTAATTATTCCAAAAACTGGATAAAATTTGTTTACTTGTTATTGAATATGCCAATGCCTTTGACCGTGTGGATCACAATAAACTGTGGAAAATTCTTCAAGAGATGGGAATACCAGACCACTTAACCTGCCTCTTGAGAAATCTGTATGCAGGTCAAGAAGCAACAGTTAGAACTGGACATGGAACAACAGACTGGTTCCAAATAGGAAAAGGAATACGTCAAGGCTGGATATTGTCACCCTGCTTATTTAACTTCTATGCAGAGTACATGAGAAACGCTGGACTGGAAGAAACACAACCTGGAATCAAGATTGCTGGGAGAAATATCGATAGCCTCAGATATGCAGATGACACCACCCTTATGGCAGAAAGTGAAGAGGAATTCAAAAGCCTCTTGATGAAAGTGAAATAGGAGAGTGAAAAAGTTGGCTTAAACCTCAACATTCAGAAAAGGAAGATCATGGCCTCTGGTCCCATCACTTCATGGGAAATAGATGGGGAAACAGTGGAAACAGTGTCAGACTTAATTTTGGGGGGCTCCAAAATCATTGTGGATGGTGACTGCAGCCATGAAATTAGAAGACGTTTACTCCTTGGAAGAAAAGTTATGACCAACCTAGATAGCATATTCAAAAGCAGAGACATTACTTTGCCGATGAAGGTCCATCTAGTCAAGGCTATGGTTTTTCCTGTGGTCATGTATGGATGTGAGAGTTGGACTGTGAAAGAAGGCTGAGCGTCGAAGAATTGATGCTTTTGAACTGTGGTGTTGGAGAAGACTCCTGAGAGTCCCTTGGACTGCAAAGAGATCCAACCAGTCTATTCTGAAGGAGATCAACCCTGGGATTTCTTAGGAAGGAATGATGCTGAAGCTGAAGCTCCAGTACTTTGGCCACTTCATGCGAAGAGTTGACTCACTGGAAAAGACTCTGATGCTGGGAGGGATCGGGGGCAGGAGGAGAAGGGGACGACTGAGGATGAGATGGCTGAATGGCATCGCGGACTCGATGGACGTGAGTCTGAGTGAACTCCGAGAGATGGTGATGGACAGGGAGGCCTGGCGTGCTGCGATTCATGGGGTCACAGAGAGTTGGACACGATTGAGCAACTGAACTGAACTGAACTGACCTGAATTATGTAAGACATACCCGGTTTACATCTTGTGAAGCAGGTCTACACATATTGCCCTACTTTAATTTTTTTAATTTATTGTACTGAAGTACAGTTGATTTATAGTGCTGCATTAATTTCTGCTATACAGCAAAGTGATTCAGTGATACACATTCTTTTTCATATTCTTTTCCAATATGGTTTATCACAGGATATGTGGGACACCTGGGTTTGATCACTGGTCCAGGAAGATCCCCTGAAGTCAGAAATGGCAACTCACTCCAGTACACTTGCCTGGAAAATTCAGTGGACGTGGCAGGCTACCTGGGGTCCATGGGGTCACAAAGAGTCAGACACAACTGAGCAACTAACACACACTTACCCAGGATACTGAATATAATTCCCTGTGCTATACTATAGTACCTTGTTGTTTATCTATTTTATACTAACTAGTATATATTTTAAAACATGCCCATACGTTTTTGATATCCCTTCTTTCACGAGGTGGAGTTTAATTTCCTTTACTTTGAGTGTGGGATGGATGTAGTGACTTTCAGGTGACTTTCAATGGAGGTGATACTGCTTCACTTCCAAGGCTAGATTATAACAAAACCCTGCAGCTTCTGTCTTCACCTCTCTCTCAAGAGTCACTCTGGGAGATGCCAGTTTCTTGGTTTAAGGAGAGTTTCAAGGGTGAGGACCTGAGGCCTCCAGTCAATTGCTGTATAAGTAAGCCATTTCAGAAGTGGAGGTGTCAGTCCCAGCTTCAAATGATGGTGGCCTCAGTTGATTGCCGTGACTACAATGTCATCAGGGACTCTGTCACAGAACCACTCAAGTACATCCTTCTCGATTCCCGATTCTCAGGAACTGTGTGAGATAAATGACTGTTGTTTTCAGCTGCTAAATGTTGGTATAATTTGTTATGCTGCAGTGGATAGCTAAATACCTATCTTCTGCTCTCCTGCCCGCTTACCAGAGAATAGATGTGTCTTTAAACTCACTACATTGCTTGCCCATCTGTTTGGTCCATTTCCAGGGACAGCGAACTCAGGTAACCTCAACAAAACAAGTGGGAGAAGAAAAGGTCAAGAGAAGTGATATAATCATATAGGTTCTGGCAGAAGATGGAGAAAACGAGGGGAAAATACATGTCAGAACATTTCTGACCCAGTCCTCAATTTACTACATAATAAGTTTTCTCAGATTCTGCTGACTTGAACAAAACATCTAGTTGGTTTCTTTCAGGATACTTCCAATCATTTACTTCCCCAATTTCATCTTCTTCCTCCCAACCCAGGTGGTACACACTCTTAGATAAGAGCCACAAATGTGGTAAGATTCAGGGCTTATATAATATTGCAACATCAACAAAGAAAACAGATGTGAGCACATTTAGCTACTTTTTCTAAGCTGCATTTTGTTATAAATATGTAAATTTTGTTCCAATAAATTTTCATTCTATGCATTCTGGGAGTCATAGTCCATAGAGGAAGCAGCAATCAACACTTTGCCTGCTGGCCTTCATATTCTACCCCTTTCCTGGCCATCACCCTTCTCCCTCTCCCCATGATTTGGCAATATTAATTCTGAAAATTTCTCGCTCTCTCAATGGAACTGCACTTTTAAAAAACTATAGAAGCCTTTTGGAAGTTCAGAACTGAAAGACGTGTATTTCTTGCTACAGAGGACCATTCCTAAATATGCTGGAAAGCATGGAACTGTAAAATCACTCCCTTTGGCATGCACACTTCTATTTTTTCAATTTGCTTACTACTAGAAAAACAACACTGTCTAGGCATTATTTCTGCTGAGACTCACACATCATAGTTTGTCCTTTGGCCCAGCTGCTGTTTTACCTGACAGAGGAAGGAAATCAGCAAACTCATTCCTACCATCTAGTGAACTGAAATCTCACCATCCTGCCAATAGAGCCCATAGCCAGAGTGCCAGAAATGAGGCTGTCCCAAGCAGTCAACAAACTGCCACCACACTCCTCGGGTTTCTACCTAGTATCTAGGTCTTAATACTGCTTCTCTATCAAGACTACCGATCTTGCTCGGAACGCTTACCTGCATGGTTGGGAACTGATTCAATAAACCAAAAAGATCATGCCTACTTCTATATATCTGGCATCATTCCCCTGGAACATTTCCTCCTCCTCAGGCTGGTTCTAATGTCTGTGCTTTTTGGGACATTCTCCTTTGAGCTGTAAAGCAGCAGAGGCCCAAACTCTGAGATTGCCTAGGATCCCAGCTCTTGGACTCCAGATCTCCTCCGTCCTCTTCCCTGTCTACAGCCGAGTGCCCAGCATGTTTTGTACTCAGCCTCACTCCCATTTCATCACTCCTGCCCCCAGACTGAAACTGACTCTAGCCATCCTTCCAGGTACAGGCTGGTCACGAAAGCTTAGTCATTTCCCCCACTGTCACAACAGGAAAAAATTCACTAGTGCTTCAGAAGTTTTGTTTTTTAAAAAAAGGATATTTGAAGGAGAGGAAGAAGAAGAGAAGGAAAATAAAACTGAATATGAAGAGTAAACAAGCAAAACAAGAGCACAGAATAATGTAAGCTCTCTACTCTTACAACCACCTCTCAGAAAATTGTCAGGGAAAAGACAAAGTGTGTCTACATGTGGCCTGATTATTTTAACTTTTTTCACATTAGGCATGTTTCTAAATATCAAGATGAATAAAAAAATAATTATGAATATCAAGTTTATCAGCACGGGCTTCCTAAGCGATGCATTGATAAAGAATCTGCCTGTCAGTGTAGGAGATGCAAGAGACTTGTGTTCAGTCCCTGGGTGGGGAGGATCCCCTAGAGTAGGAAATGGCAACCCACTCCAGTATTCTTGCTTGGAAAATCCCATGGACAGAGGCACTTGTCCATGGAAGGCTACAGACTCATAGGATCCCAAAGAGTCAGACACAACTGAGTGACAGAACACACACGCATGTGCACACACACACACACACACACACACACAGAGTTAATAAGCACTTCTGCAGTAGCAATGTCCCATCAGCAAGATAGTGACCAGGATGCTTCTGTTCACAAAGTTTCCAGAGCTCACCACTGCTCACAACACAAAACATCTAAGCCTCTGCATGTCTCCTCAGGCCTCTGACAGCTTCTGACTCATCTTTCCTGACATTCACGCCCTCCCATTCCCACCAGACTCTCTGCTCTTAAACACAGAACAATTTGTAATTCTCAAAGAGGGCCATGCTCCTCTGTCTCTTGGCCTTTGCAAGCTCTGTACTTTCTAAAAGGCTCACCCTTCCCATCATCGCCACCCCTCCCAACCCCACCTCGTTTAGCTGGGGAGCTGTCACTTGTTCTCCAGGGCTCAGCTTCTGAGTCAGGTCCTCGGTTAAGGCTTTCCGACACTTCACGCTCTGACCTGAAAGAGCACAACATTCCCTTCACGCCAGCTTTATGCCTGGCGACAGTGAAGTTGCTCAGTTGTGCCCGACTGTTTGCGACCCCGTGGACTGTAGCCCACCGAGCTCCTCTGTCCATGGGATTCTCCAGGCAAGAATACTGGAGTGGGTTGCCATTTCCTTCTCCAGGGGATCTTCCCGAGCCAGGGATCGAACCCAGGTCTCCTGCATTGCAGGCAGACACTTTAACTTCTGAGCCACCGGGGACCTGCCTCCATGTAGAGAGCTTCCCAGGTGGCTCAGTGATAAAGAATCTGCCTGCCAATGCAGGAGATGCGAATTCCATTCCTGGGTCAGGAAGATCTCCTGGAGAAGGAAATGGCAACTCACTCCAGTCTTCTTGCGCCTCTTGTTCGTAGCTCTGAAACCATGGATAATCCTTAGTAACATCCATTTTCCCTATCTTCAGGAATCAAGGTCGTCTACAAGACTTGCTGCGTTTTCCAAGTGGCACAAAGCCTAAACAGTAAGACCTTTGCCTGAGTTATTTTCTAGGAACTTGGAGTCCGCTGCAGCATCTAATTGGAGTTCAGCTTGCAGTTCAGCTTGCTGAACCGTCCAGGACCACCAACTCTCCACCTGGGCGCACGTTAGCTTCTGCTAAGTGACCTTTTGACTCAGAGGACTGAAAATTCCACCCTTAGGTGGTATTAAGTGCCTGCATATTTTGCAGAGAACTATATGGCAACCCACTTCAGTATTCTTGCCTGGAGAATCCCATGGACAGGGGAGCTTGGTGGGCTACAGTCCACAGGTCCCAAAGAGTCAGACACGACTGAGCGACTTCACTTTCATTACAACTGTTATACACGTGCGCAACACCAACACGACTTTCTCCAGTCGCCACTCCCCGCGCTCTGCACGCCGCCCACGCCCACCATACCACCCCTCGCCCCAACCCCCACATTCAGATGGCCTTCTTCGATATTTTTATCTCATGTAAACCTCCAGGCTGGAGAATCCCAGAGGGGCCTGGTGGGCTACAGTCTATGGGGTTGCAAAGAGTCAGACTCGACTAAGTAACTAACATACACACACACACACACCTCCAGGGAGGCCGATTTGAGAGTTGTTCTCCTGTCTCCTGGCTTGGCTGCCTTGCGGATAAACCCTCTTTGCCGCAAATCTGAGCATCTTAGCGTTTGGTTTACTGGGCAAAAGAAACCTGGTCCGGTAACCCTCTTTAGTGGCTAGCTGGCACTTAAAAGTGTTCAGTAAGCATTTAGTAAAAGGATGGGTGGATTTAGTAAAAGAATGGTGAAGAGTAAAGGATTTTCAAGGTTTTCCAAACTAGCAGACACTGAGATACTGTCTAGGTTTTAGAGAAATGCTTTTTACCTGTATAATCTCAGTGGAAAAATAAGGAATCTGAGGCTCAGAGAGGTATAGTCACATGTTAGGTTCACGATTAGTAAATAGTGGCATTGGAAAGGTAATAATAACAATAATAGTAAGTAGTAGAGTAGGTTAGTTTGTTTCCAAAGCCAATAGCCTTTTCACAGCACGATAATTTTTTATCCTACTGAGTATAGCTGTGACAGAAATAATACATTCAACAGGGTATTTTAAACATAAATGCCCTGAGAAAAAGAATTGGGGGATGAGGGGAGGTGGCTACTATCGCTTAAAGGAAATAGTTACTACTTAGCTGGCTTTGCATCTTTTCACACCAATAACTTATCGAACTATAAGGTAGCCAGCCTCCTGAAAGACTTTCCTATTGGGAAGTCATACCTGAAAATTACTGGTGTCCAGTGTTAACCCTCACTACAAAGTCCTAGGAATTTTGTCATCAAGCACCTATAGGTTGCTAGTTTTTAAATCAGGTTTATTTATCTTAATACAAACTGATGGTCTATAGGGTCATCAGTAGTGTATGAACTGTGGACAGAAAGAGGTTAGGAGACAGAGCTGCCTCCGTTCCAAGTGTGCAGGGTTAAGGACCTGATTGACAGTATACCACTTGAAGCCTGGTCTGAAAAGTAAGCTAGTGGGCACCATTCTCTTCCAGATGCAAAAGTCTCTTAGCTCTGACAAGCTGGAGGGCCTGAAGCAGTGGTCAGCTGCACAGCAGTTTGTTTCTAAGATGACAAAGAGCAGAAAATACAAACAAGGCAAGGTTGGAGATCTTGGTCAGAGGCCCTGGGTGATCCCAGTGTTGCCAAGGCCTGAACTTGGTAGTGTAACTTCTTTGCTTGAAAGCCCTCAATCAAGCGAGACCTCTGAGGCATACAACTGTAATTTCAAACCACAAAAGAAAACACAACCCTCTCAAACTTTTATTTTGCTGAGGAAGCGGATGATTTAAATAAGTCTGTTTGACACATGCCTATCTGACTTCCCAGTTCCCTTAGGTTTCTTGCAAGTCAGCCATAAAGCTATTCCCCACTTGTTCTGACAGGATTTATGCATTTTACATCTGGTATTCAGCAAGCATATTTTTCTTCCTTTTTCATTGAACTTCTGCCCGTACACACATACAGGGTCTCATTTTAATAGTGGGATTATTCCCTGTGTATTTAAATACACAGGAAACAGGAAATCATCTAAAAGAACACAGTGATCTCATGGTTATATCACTTTCCCCCACAAGTCCATTTGGAATCAGAGACAAAGAGAAGATTCTGGAGCTTATAGCTTAAGAGTTTCTCAACCTGAGAGGCCGACTGACCTTAAGTTCCCTCTTCTGGTTCTTAACATGGCTCAAATTAACAAAATGAAATAGCACATTTATTCCAAGACAAGAAAAAGGCTTTTTTTTTTTTTTTTTCAAAATAAATCTGTGTTCAGCTCTCGGAAAAGGAAAGAGGCTTCTCACATTTGGTTGGCTGACTAAAGCAGGAGTCTGAAAGTCTAGCAGTAGTCCTCTCCCAAGGAAGCAGCGAAGGTCCCCAGACATTCTAACGTAGTTCAAAGTTGGATATAAGTTCTCTCCAAGACATACTGAGAATGTAGAAACCTGTGTTTACTGAGCACTAACACGTCTTGACTGGGCTTCCCTTGTGGCTCAGCTGGTGAAGAATCTGCCCACAATGCAGGAGACCAGAGTTCAATCCCTAGGTTGGGAGGGTCCTCTGGAGAAGGGAAAGGCTATCTACTTCAGTATTCTGGCCTGGAAAATTCCACAGACTGTATGGTCCATGGGGCCATGAAGAGTTATGGGCTTCCCTGGTGGCTCAGAGGCTAAAGTGTCTGCCTGCAATGCGGGAGACCTGGGTTCAATCCTGGGTCAGGAAAATCCCCTGGAGAAGGAAATGGCAACCCACTCCAGTACTCTTGCCTGGAGAATCCCATGGACAAAGGAGCTTCGTGGGCTAGAGTCCACGGGGTTGCAGAGTCGGACACAACTGAGCGACTTCACTTTCACTTTTCAACATGTCTTAACCAGGTTCCATTTAATCCTTACAAAAGCCATATAAGCTAGGTATTATTAGACCCATTTAATAGGAAGAAACTGAGGTTGAACTCCTAAAGACTCAATACACTTTAAGGGAGAGTGTTTCCCCCAGCTAGCAATTCTCTCCATGGGACAGAGTTTCTTAGGATGCCATTACACCACAGCTCTGGGAAAAAGCTTGTGAGCATTCTTGTTTTATAGAACCCTGGGAACAGAACTTCCAAGCTCCATGCCCAACTCTACCAGAATCTCACCAAAAGTGCTCAAAGTGATATCTATGAGAAGTGGCAGCTCTAGAAGTCTTTTCTCCATTAAAGAAGAAAGAAATTAGGTTCTGTATACTTCATAATTTAAATGAATGGTTTTTCCAGTAGACATGTATGGATGTGAGAGTTGGATCACAAGGAAAGCTGAGTGCCAAAGAATTGATGATTTTGAACTGTGGTGTTGGAGAAGACTCTTGAGAGTCCTTTGGACTGCAAGGAGATCCAACCAATCAATCCTAAAGGAAATCAGTCCTGACTATTCATTGGAAGGACTGATGCTGAAGCTGAAGCGCCAATACTTTGGCCACCTGATGCAAAGAACTGACTCATTGGAAAAGACCCTGATGCTGGGAAAGATTGAAGACAGGAGGAGAAGGGGACGACAGAGGATGAGATAGTTGGATGGCATCACTAGCTCAATGAACATGAGTTTAAGCAAGCTCCAGGAGTTTGTGATGGACAAGGAAGCCTGGCGTGCTGCAGTCCATGAGGTCTCAAAGAGTCGGACACCACTGAACAACTGAACTGAACTGAACTGATTATATATTGGTATCTCTTTTTGGCATCTGTGTCTACCCTGTTAATTTGGAAGTTTGATTAATCTGAATATTTCGTTCTCTAATCATGCCAGAGAATAAAACATCTGTGAAAGCAGGATGCCTTTGTTCTGCTTCTGGAACAACCACCACCCTACTCCCAACTCCTTAGTAATGCTAAGGTCTATCCCCATCTCATCTGATTCAGACATTTTTCTGGTTCTTTCCCCACTTCCTTTTCTATGAATCTTCTTTTCTGTTCATCTGATGCTATCAGCCTCAAAACCTGGTTCAAATCTCCCTCAAAGTTTCTGTTATTGGCCCCATGCAAATTTTAATGTTTTAAACATACTCTCTAATTCAATCTATATAATCTGGGAACTATATTAGTTTGAACTGATTCTCAACACTTTGTAACTAATCTCTGGTCATTTTCTCTACAACATTCTTTGTCTCTCTAACCTTATTAAAATTCTTTGCAGAGTGGAACCGCATCATTTGCTGTTTTGAATATTGAAACAGGGTGTGCTTGAAGTCACGTAGAACCAGTGGTGTGCTGGGGCTGGGCTGTGTCTGCTTGGGAGAGTCCATTGTGTGCGATATGCTCACAGTCTCTTCTCAACTCAATTTTCAGTGACATCATGCTGGTAGCTTGAACTTGGCCATTGTAGGAATATTTATACCGGGGAAATTAGCAAACGCTACAAATCAAGGCTTTGTTTTCCTCCTTTGAAGAGAGCCAGTTTACCAGCAGTGTCCTTCAGAACAGCAGCCTCCATCACTTGGGAGCCTGTCAGAAATATGAAGTTCAGGATCTCACCTCTCACCTCCTGAATCACAGTTTGCATTTTTAAAGCAAGGGCCTTGAGGGATTTGTTTGCATCAAAACATGAAATAAGGAACTTCTAAAATCACTCCTTAAAATCTAGAATTGATTCACTATATATAGATGGTGCCCCATAAGTTTGTTACATTGATTGAAATCTACAGTGAGAAACTGTTGCAGTTCTCAAGGCTGCTTGCCAAAGGCTGATATGTATTTGTCTTATTTACATAGTTGTTGTAAAACTATGATAATTAGTTTTTAAAAGTTTGAAATGGGTTGATGTTCAAGAGCTGGAAGAAATCTGGATTTTTAGTACTGAATTAAGGGCACACCAAACTAATAAAGGAAATTAAAAAGAGTCTCAGACCTGAAATGCAACAGAGATTTGGGAAGGGACATAGAGACTTTTCTTGCTTTTACGTGCAACTCTGATGAATTTTACAGTATGTTACACAAATCAAAGAAATTTTGAAACCATAGGCTGATATTAGGAAAGCAACTATAGCATCACTTATTAATGGCTTCTCCAGTGCAGCAGAATATTTAATTCAGCTAAACATATCCAAAATACTATCACTTTAATGTATTTTCAATATAAAAATTGAGATATTTTACTTTTTTGGTTACTAATTGTTTGAAATCTGATATTTACCACACATGCCAATTCAGACCACTCATTTTTCATGTACTCAGTGGTTGCACCTTGCTGCTGCTGCTGCTAAGTCGCTTCAATCGTGTCCGACTCTGTGCAACCCCATAGATGGCAGCCCACCAGGCTCCGCCATCCCTGGGATTCTCCAGGCAAGAACACTGGAGTGGGTGGCATTTCCTTCTCGATGCATGAAAGTGAAAAGTGAAAGTGAAGTCGCTCAGTCGTGTCCAACTGTCAGCAACCCCATGGACTGCCGCCTACCAGACTCCTCCATCCATGGGATTTTCCAGGCAAGAATACTGGAATGGGGTGCCATAATTGCCTTCTCCACTGCATGTTGCTAGTGACTACTATGTGGGTAGTGTAGTTTTAGGCTATTTAAGTGCCTGTGTTTTGGGTCTCACCTCCAGGAAGCCATCTCTTTCTGCCTTCACATGCTGTTCGTAAGGTTCTCCTTTTCTGTCTCTTTCCATCATCAGTGCAGATCTCTGTGTACAGAACTGAGAGGAGGGGCTGTGTCTCCTTCCACCATTAAATCTTTACTACTGCACCTGCAAGTAAGTACCAGGTACATATTTGCTGGACAAGCAATCCTAGGGCACTAGTTAATTGCAAAAAGTTGAACAATAATGTCATGTGTGCTAGTAAAGTAATGCTCAAAATTCTCCAAGCCAGGCTTCAGGAATACGTGAACCGTGAACTTCCAGATGTTCAAGCTTGTTTTAGAAAAGGCAGAGGAACCAGAGATCAAATTGCCAACATCCGCTGGATCATGGAAAAAGCAAGAGAGTTCCAGAAAAACATCTACTTCTGCTTTATTGACTATGCCAAAGCCTTTAACAGTGTGGATCACAATAAACTGTAGAAAATTCTGAAAGAGATGGGAATATCAGACCACCTGACCTGCCTCCAGAGAAATCTGTATGCAGGTCAGGAAGCAACAGTTAGAACTGGCCATGGAACAACAGACTGGTTCCAAATAGGAAAAGGAGTACGTCAAGGCTATATATTGTCACCCTGCTTTATTTAACTTCTATGCAGAGTACATCAGGAGAAAGACTGGGCTGGACGAAACACAAGCTGGAATCAAGATGGTGGGAGAAATATCAATAACCTCAGATATGCAGATGACACCACCCTTATGGCAGAAAATGAAGAACTAAAGAGCCTCTTGATGAAAGTGAAAGAGGAGAGTGAAAAAGTTGGCTTTATGCTCAACATTCAGAAAACGAAGATCATGGCATCTGGTCCCATCATTTCATGGGAAATAGATGGGAAAACAGTGGAAACAGTGGCAGACTTTTATTTTGGGGGACTCAAAAATCACTGCACATGGTGATTGCAACCATGAAGTTAAAAGGCACTTACTCCTTGGAAGGAAAGTTATGACCAGCCTAGATAGCATACTAAAAAATAGAGACATTACTTTGTCAACAAAGGTCCATCTAGTCAAGGCTATGGTTTTTCCAGGGGTCATGTATGGATGTGAGAGTTGGACTGTGAAGAAAGCTGAGCCCCCCAAAATTGATGCTTTTGAACTGTAGTGTTGGAGAAGACTCTTGAGAATCCCTTGGACTGCAAGGAAATCCAACCAGTTCATCCTAAAGGAGATCCGTCCTGGGTGTTCATTGGAAGAACTGATGTTGAAGTTGAAACTCCAATACTTCGGCTACCTGATGCAAAGAGCTGACTTATTAGAAAAGAGCCTGATGCTGGGAGGGATTGGGGGCAGGAGGAGAAGGGGACGACAGAAGATGAGATGGCTGGATGGCATCCCTGACTCAATGGATATGGGTTTGGGTGGACTCCGTGTGATGGTGATGGAGAGGGAGGCCTGGGGTGCTGTGGTTCATGGGGTCGTAAGGAGTCGGACACGACTGAGCAACTGAACTGAACTGAACTGTGTGGTCTCTCACTGTAGAGTTCTTTCCATGGTTGCCACCTCCTTTGGTATCACTGGTCACACAAGATCTCAACTCATGGTGGATTCTGGCTGGAGAGCTGGATCCCAGATCCACCTTGACAGCATCTGCTCTTCACGGAGCCCTTATCAGGGGCTGGGCACTGTGGTAAGGATTTGACATACATTCTCATCTCTAGTTCCACCATGTAGGCTCTACTGTGATTAGTCCTACCTTTTAGATAAGATGTTTCACAAGATTGTAAGAGAGAATGCTGAGATTAGAACCAAGTCTTTCTGACTCTAAATCATTGTTCTTAAATAACAGCTCCTTTGAAAGATACCTTTATGTGTATCCTTAGTCAAGTTCCACCCTCTCTTTGGTTTCCTCAGCTATAAAGTGACAGGTTGGAGTAAACAGGTGAAGCAGCAGGGGTCCATAGACACCCAAGGTCTTAGAACTTTTGGTAAAGATCTGTAAGACTCACGTTACACAGTCAGCCTATGGGTCCACATAGTGTCTTTGAAACCCCAACCACCATATCGCATGTTTAGGCAAAGAGCAAAAGTCATCATTATGTGAAAGTAGTAGCTATGAACTGGCCATTAAAAAAAAAAAAAAAAAAGCATTTCCCCTTCAAACATTTCTCCTCACTAACATCAGTATCCGATCTGAGACACTGAGTCATTATATGCAAAAGACATGCCTTTAGCTGAGTTTTGCAGGTGAGTCAAGGCAAATTCAGGCTTCCCTGACGGCTCAAGTGGTAAAGAATCCACCTACAATGCAGAGGACACAGAAGATGCAGGTGTTTGATCCCTGGGTCAGGAAGATTCCCTGGAGGAGGAAAGGGCAACTCACTCCAGTATTCTTGCCTGGAAAATCCCATGGACAGAGGAGCCTGGTGGGCCTCAGACCATGGGGTCCCAAAGAGTCAGACACGTCTGAACATATACATGCAGATATGCAAGACAAATTCTGTCCAGTATAATGGACCGCAGAGAGAAGTTTCATGTTTTGCAGAAGATCGAGGATGTTACATGCTCAGAGGCACTGGCAAGTTAGGATCCAACAGGCTTAGGCCAGTTAACTATAAAAAAATGAAAACCAACAAGGGTTAAGATACAAACATTTCATTAAAAATGAATTAAAGCCCTCACAGGTAACAAAAAGAATTTTATGTGCTGTGTAATTTAACATCAAGCGAAGGATATTGATTGTGCTGTCAAACCATTTTGAAAAAATTATGATTGCTGCTTTGTTCAAATCATTGGTGTGTAGCTGCAGTTAGAATCTAAGTATTTAAATATGAAAAACTGTACATTTCTACTTCATTTTTTATTTTTTTAAAACTTTTAAAATTTAAATTTATTTATTTTAATTGGAGGCTAATTATAAGGATGGGGAACACATGTACACCCATGGCAGATTCATGTTGATGAATGGCAAACCAATTCAATATTCTATTTCATTTTTTAAAGTACAGCCTCAATCAAATTTTTCAGTCTATAGCCTACTCTTTTTTTTAATTAATTTTTATTTTTATTTTTTTTTATTTTACTTTACAATACTGTATTGGCTTTGCTATACATCAACATGAATCCGCCACGGGTGTACACGTGTTCCCAATCCTGAATCCCCCTCCCACCTCCCTCCCCAGTCATCTGGGTCATCCCAGTGCACCAGCCTCAAGCATTCTGTATCCTGCATTGAACCTGGGCTGGCGATTCGTTTCTTATATGATATTATGCATGTTTCAATGCCGTTCTCCCAAATCATCCCACTCTCTCCCTCTCCCACAGAGTCCAAAAGACTGTTCTATACATCTGTGTCTCTTTTGCTGTCTCGCATACAGGGTTATTGGCCCATTTTTCGATTGGGTCGTTTATTTTTCTGGAGTTGAACTGCAGGAGTTGCTTGTATATTTTTGAGATTAGTTGTTTGTCAGTTGCTTCATTTGCTATTATTTTCTCCCATTCTGAAGGCTGTCTTTTCACCTTGCTTATAGTTTCCTTTGTTGTGCAGAAGCTTTAAAATTTTGTTCCATGTGTGTAAAAGTGGATCCACTTTAAATGGCCTTTATCTTGGTACTAATTATTCTCAACCAATGAGGCTCTGGTCTGCAGGTGGCCTTCTTTTAGCCTGGAAGGTGAGAGTAGAGGCCAGGGCTAAGGTCAGGGCAATTCCCAAGTGGTTACTAAGCTTTCTCTCCCTCTCTCCATAGACTGTGAACAACGTGAGCAGGGAGGAGGTGAACAGTGGCTGCTCTGTGTGAGACAGGGAGGCTCTGGTGAAGGTGAAATGGCAGAATGAGCTGAAACTCAGATTTGAGCAGATGAAACAGTTACGGGGTGAGCCTGATGTCCATGTGTGGAGCGTCTTGAATGGGACTCCTTCCTCTAGTCCCACTTGGGAACCTGGCTCAGGGCAGGAATAAATCAGCACTGGGCTGTTTCCTACTATTTTATTTGTAAGAATGGAGAAATGACACAATGCAATTGCCCAGCCATAGGGGTGCTGGTTGGGAGTGTTCTTGGCTTTTTAAAGACTCTTTTAGAGCAGTTTTTGGTCTATGGTAAAGTTAATAGGATGGTACTGAGGTTTCCCACATGCCCCCTGCCCCCACTTATGCAGTCTTTCCCATTATCAATTCCCTCCACCAGATAGGTATGTTCATTACAACTTATGAACCTGTATTGACAGTAATATGTATTTAAGTTTCTTCTATGTTTTTTAAGGCTTAATAGATCATTTCTTTTTAGCTGAATAATATCCATTTTATGGTTGTGTCAGTATATCCATTCATCTGAATATCAAGGTTGCTTCCAAGTTTCTGCAATTATGATTAAAACATACGTATACAGGTTTTTGTGCAGATGTTAAGTTTCCCTTTGGGTAAATTCAGAATGAGCTGAAATTACCCAAATTCCTTTGGTAATTCCTTTGGGTAAATATCAAAGAGAGTGATTGCTAGATGCCACTGTAAGATTGTATTCATTTTTTGTAAGAAACCATTAAATGGCCTGCCAAATAGGCTATAAAATACATATAAATATATTTATTGGACTCTCTGGTGGCTCAGATGAGAAAGAATCAGCCTGCAATGTGGGAGACTTGGGTTTAGTTCCTCGGTCTGGAAGATCCCAGGCAAAGGGAATGGCTACCCACTCCAGGATTCTTGTCTGGAGAATTCCATGGACAGAGGACCCTGGGGGGCCATAGTCCATAGGGTCACAAAGAGATGGACATGACTAAGTGACTAACACACATATATTCATAAAACATAATGCATCAGACTCACCCAAAGCAATTACATTCAGAATCTTGGAGCAGAAAAGGAGGGTAGAAGAGGAAGATGCAGGAATCTTTACTTTTATAAGCTCCTCAAGGGGAGTATACTTTATCAAAATCTTTGATAAAGTTGAAAATCTTTGCTGTAATTTCATGCCCTGCGTATTTTTATTGCCTAAAAGTTCGAATAGAGTACTAGTACAACAACGTCTTCATTTTTCATGTAGCATGACATGTTTGTATTTACAGGGAACCAGAAAATTGGTTATTTTCTTAAAACACATGATAAAGGCCTATATTTTCATTGAAGTGAATCATAAATAACATCAAGAGAAGGTTGGAAGGAAGTTTAAAATGTGGTCAGTTGATACCCTACTATTCCATTTTGAAGAGTACAGGTAAGAAAATTTTAAGGACCTCTAGAGACATTTTGAACGAAGCTAGAGGAGCTAATGGAATTCCAGTTGAGCTATTTCAAATCCTGAAAGATGATGCTGTGAAAGTGCTACACTCAATATGCCAGCAAATTGGGAAAACTCAGCAGTGGCCACAGGACTGGAAAAGGTCAGTTTTCATTCCAATCCCAAAGAAAGGCAATGCAAAAGAATACTCAAACTACCGCACAATTGCACTCATCTCACATGTTAGTAAAGTAATGCTCAAAATTTTCCAAGCCAGGCTTCAGCAATACGTGAACCATGAACTTCCTGATGTTCAAGCTGGTTTTAGAAAAGGTAGAGGAACCAGAGATCAAATTGCCAACATCCGCTGGATCGTGGGGAAAGGAATAGAATTCCAGAAAAACATCTATTTCTGCTTTCTTGACTATGCCAAAGCCTTGACTGTGTGGATCACAATAAACTGTGGGAAATTCTGAAAAAGATGGGAATACCAGACCACCTGACCTGCCTCTTGAGAAATCTGCATGCGAGTCAGGAAGCAACAGTTAGAACTGGACATGGAACAACAGACTGGTTCCAAATAGGAAAAGGAGTACATTAAGGGTGTATACTGTCACTCTGCTTATTTAACTTATATGCAGAGTACATCATCGGAGAAGGCAAAGGCACCCCACTCTAGTACTACTGCCTGGAAAATCCCATGGATGGAGGAGCCTGGTAGGCTTCAGCCCATGGGGTCGCTAAGAGTCAGGCAAGACTGAGCAACTTCACTTTCACGATTTGGAGGAGGAAATGGCAACCCACTACAATATTCTTGCCTAGAGAATCCCACGGACAAAGAAGCCTAGTGGGCTGCTATCTGTGGGGTCACACAGAGTCAGACATGACTGAAGTGACTTAGCAGCAGCAGCAGTAGCAGCAGAGTACATCATGAGAAACGCTGGGCTGGAAGAAGCACAAGCTGGAATCAAGATTGCCAGGAGAAATATCAGTAACCTCAGATATGCAGATGTGAAGAAGAACTAAACAGCCTCTTGATGAAAGTGAAAGAGGAGAGGGGAAAAGTTGGCTTAAAGTTCAATATTCAGAAAACTAAGATTATGGCATCTGGTCCCATCACTTCATGGGAAATAGATGGGGAAACAGTGGAAACAGTGGCAGACTTTATTTCGGGGGGCTCCAAAATTACTGCAGATGATGATTGCAGCCATGAAATTAAAAGATGCTTACTCCTTGGAAGAAAAGTTATGACCAACCTAGATAGCATATTCAAAAGCA
>SJYC01118905.1:0-16653 GCA_006408675.1 Madoqua kirkii
TTTCCATTGTTTTATTTTGATCCACACAGTCAAAGGCTTTAAAGTGTAGTCAATGAAGCAGAAGTAGGTGTTATTCTGGAAATATCTTTCTTATTCTATGATGTGAAATTGAAAGTGTTAATTGCTCAGTTGGGTCTGACTCTTTTTGACCCCACTGACCATAGCCCACCAGGCTCCTCTGCCCATGAAATTCTTCAGGCAAGAATATTGGAGTGGGTTGACATTTTCTTCTCTAGGGGATCTTCCCAATCCAGGGATCAAACCCAGGTCTCCACATTGCAAACAATCTCTTTACCATTGAGCCATCAGGGACGCCCCTATGATCCAAAGGATGTTGGCAATTTGATCTCTGGTTCCTCTGCCTTTTCATACATACAATATCAAAAAGAAATCATTTTGTAAGTAAAGACAAACTCACAGATCTTATTAAAAACTTAATCAATATGCAGAAATTAAACCCAGTACACTTGAATTCAAACTTCACAGAGTGTCCATATTTCTATCTCTCAGATATACAACATTTAGGAAAATCAGTCTAAAACTTTTATATATGTTTTAAGTTACTATGAATTAAATCAGAGAAGACAATGGCACCCCAGTCTAGTACTCTTGCCTGGAAAATCCCATGGACGGAGGAGCTTGGTGGGCTGCAGTCCATGAGGTCACTGAGGGTTGGACACGACTGAGCGACTTCACTTTCACTTTTCACTTTTATGCATTGGAGAGGGAAATGGCAACCCACTCCAATGTTCTTGCCTGGAGAGTCCCAGGGATGCGGGAGCCTGGTGGGCTGCCAACTATGGGGTCGCACAGAGTCAGACATGACTGAAGTGACTTAGCATAGCATGAATTGACTAAATATGAAATTATTTTCTCAATTGTCTGTAAATCCAAGTTAGTTCTATATTTTTTCAAAGTGTAATGAAGGAAATGGAGCTGCCCTGGTGGCTCATGGGTAAAGAATCTGTCTGCAATGTGGGAGAAACAGGTTTGATCTGTGGGTTGGGAAGATCTCCTGGAGAAGGACATGGCAACCCATTTCAGTTATTTTGCCTGGGAAATGCCATGGGCAGAGATGTCTGGTGGGCTACCATCCATGGGGTCACAACAAGTCAGATATGACTTAGTGACTAAACAACAGTATTAAAGAGAATGGAAATTGGAAATAGTGTAGCCAATCTTCTCATTTTATGGTCAGAAACAGTGATGAGCATGTTCGGTACAACTGATACCATGCACCGCTCTCAAATACCGAATCACACAGTCCTTCTGACAACAATCCTTGAAATAGGTTTGCAGTAGATATTTTAATGATTCATTTAAATCTTTGATGTAGATAGTCACCAGCATCACTAGTCCCATTCAATTACTCCTATTCTCTTTTTCTTCCTTACTCATCTTCAAAGATCCCCTGATAAACAGCAAAATATTACTTTATGGGGACATAATTGTGATAGATTAGGTTCAGTTCAGTTCAGTTCAGTCACTTAGTCATGTCCACCTCTTTGCAGTCCCATAGACTGAAACATGCCAGGCCTCCTTCCCCATCATCAACTCCCAGAGTTTACTCAAACTCATGTCCATTGAGTCAGTGATGTCATTCAACCATCTCATTCTCTATCCCCTTCTCCTCTCACCATCAATCTTTCCCAGCATCAGGGTCTTTTCAAAAGAGGCAGTTCTTTGCATCAGGTGGCCAAAGAATTGGATTTCAACTTCAGCATCAGTCCCTCTAATGAATATTCAGGACTGATTTCCTTCAGGATGGACTGGTTTGATCTCCTTGCAGTCCAAGGGACTCTCAAGAATGTCCTCCAACACCACAATTTAAAATCATCAATTCTTTGGAACTCAGCTTTCTTTAGAGTCCAACTCTTACCTCCATACAGGACTACTGGAAAAACCATAGCATTGACTAGACAGACTGCTGTAATGTCCCTCCTTTTTAATATGCTGTCTTGGTTGGTCATAACCTTTTTTCTAAGGAGTAAACATCTTTTAGCTTCATGGCTTCAGTCACCATCTGCCATGATTTTAGGGTCCCACAAAATAAAGTCTGTCACTGTTTCTATTGTTTCCCCACTATATTTGCCATGACGTGATGGGACCAGATGCCATGATCTTCATTTTCTGAATGTTGAGCTTTAAGCCAACTTTTTTCACTCTCCTCTTTCACTTTCATCAAGAGGCTGTTTAGTTCTTCTTCACTTTGTGCCATAAGGCTGGTGTCATCTGCATATCTGAGGTTATTGATATTTCTCCCAGCAATCTTGATTCCAGCTTGTGCTTTTTCCAGTCCAGCCTTTCTCATGATGTACTCTGCACATAAGTTAAATAAGCTAGGTGACAATATATATCCTTGATGTACTTCTTTTCTTATTTGGAACCAATCTGTTGTTTCATGTTCAGTTTTAACTGTTATTTCTTAACTTGCAAACAGATTTTTCAGGAAGCATGTCAGGTGGTCTGATATTCCCATATCTTTAAGAATTTTCCACAGTTTGTTGTGATCCATAATAGATTAAGAAATGATCCTAACTCCAGTAGAGCATGCTGATTTACAATTATTTCATTAAATTTCAACACCATCAGATTATCATCTTTTTTTTTAATGTATAGTTTAGGAAATGTCTGTAATCTGCATTTGCACAATTGCATTCAGTATTTTAAAATGATTAATGCCTCCTGAAATATATAACTGACCTGGTATGAGCACTAGTAAATATTTGATGGCTAAAGATATATTAATGGAAATGGGGATACTATATAGACACAGAACTATCCAGGAAAATACTTCAGCTCTGGTTCCAGATTACAATGAAGAGAACATCTCAATGAAACAGGTCACAGTTTTTTTTGGTTTCCCATTGCATATTAAATTTATGCTTAAATTGTACTGTAGTCTATGAAGTCTACAACAGCATTATATCTAAAAATACAGTGTATACTCTTTAAAGCTGAAGTACCAATAGTTTGGCCACCTGATGTGAAGAACTGACTCTTTGGAAAAGACCTTGGTTGTGGGAAAGATTGAAGGCAGGAGGAGAAGGGGACAACAGAGGATAAGAAGGTTGAATGACATCATCAACTCAATGAACATAAGCTTGAGCAAGCTCTGGGAGCTGGTGATGGACAGGGAAGCTTGATGTGCTGCAGACCATGGGGTCACAAAGAGTCAGACAGGACAACAACTGAAGTGAATTGATACTTTAATTTAAAAGATTTTGTTGCTGAAAATGCCAACTATCATCTGAGACTTTAACAAGCCATAATCTCTTTTCTGGTGAAGGGTCTTGCCTCAGTGTTTCTGGTAGCTGACTTATCAGGGTTCACTTCAGTCAGTCATGTCCAACTCTTTGCAACCCCATGAATCACAGCACGCCAGGACTCCTTGTCCATCACCAACTCCCAGAGTTCACTCATACTCATGGCCATCAGGTCAGTGATGCCATCCAGCCATCTCATCCTCGGTCATCCCCTTCTCCTCCTGCCTCCAATCCCTCCCAGCATCAAAGTCTTTTCCAGTGAGTCAACTCTTCGCATGAGGTGGCCAAAGTACTGGAGTTTCAGCTTTAGCATCATTCCTTCCAAAGAAATCCCAGGGCTGATCTCCTTCAGAATGGACTCGTTGGATCTCCTTGCAGTCCAAGGGACTCTCAAGAGTCTTCTCCAACACCACAGTTCAAAAGACTAGCTCTAATACTCTTCAAATTCTACCAGATCTGCAATTGCTGCTTCCACTGAAGTCTTGAAGCCTCAAAGTCATGAAGGTTTGAAACAGCTTCTTTCAAACTGTGTTAATGTTGGCATTTTGACCTCTTTCCATGCATTGTGCATCATGGCAGCTAGAATGGTGAATCCTTTCCAGCAGGTTTTCAATTCACTTTGCTAGACCAATCAGAGGAATCATTGTCAATGGCAGCAATGGCCTTACAAAATATATTTCCTAAATAAAAATGCTTGAAAGTCAAAATTTCTCATTGATCCATGGGTTGCAGAGTGGATGTTGTATTATCAGGCAATCAAAACAATATTAATCTCATTGTACATTTCCATCAGAGTTCTTGAATGACAAGGTGTATTGTCAGGAAGCAGTAATATTTGGAAAGAAAGTTTTTCTTCTGAGCACTAGCTCTCAACAAGGGACTTAAAATATTCAGTAAACCATGTTGTACAAACAGATGTGCTGTCATTCAGGCTTTGCTGTTCCATTTATAGAACACAAGGAAACAAAATCTAGTGTAATCCTTAAGGGCCCTAGGATTTTCAGAATGGTAAATGAGCCTTGGCTTCAACTTAAAGTCACCAGCTGCATTAGCCCCTAACAAGAGAGTCAGCCTGTCCTTTGAAGCTCTGAAGCCAGACATTGATTTCTCTCTAGAGGTAAAGGTTCTGGATGACATCTTCTTCCAACATAAGGCTCTTGGTCTATATTGAAAAACTGTTGTTTACTGTAGCCACCTGTATTGATTATCTTAGCTAGATGTTCTGGAGAAATAGGTTTCCACAACTCTTATCAATGAAAATTTTGAAAGTCACTATTCTTTGAAACACAGATCCACTGAATAGAAAGAAAATCTTTTTAAGGAACAGTATTTTACTTGGTTGGGGTTCAAAGTTGGTATTCCTTATCTTCAAGATAGATTGTGAGTGCTCTCATGCTTATCTGTAACATTTTAGAAAATTTATCTTTGAAAATGCCTGAAAATGATTGCTACTGCCAAACATAAATATCCACTTATAAGCATAGGAAATCAATAAATCATATTCATTGCATGGTAGGCACTTGAAGAAATCTATGAGAGTCTTCTCTGAAGAGTTTTGACAAGTGAGTACAGTTTCTTATTATTAATTATTTGATTCTCCAATTGTCTCAGAGTTGCCCAGTAGGAACACTCTCCTTTTACCCATCACTTTTTGAGCACTTCCTTGTTTCTGATAAGACACACACACACATACACACACACACACACACACACACACACACACACACACACACATACACACCACTGCATGCTTGTTCTTTCCATGCTTCATGCACTGGAATCAAATCAGCCCCCTCCATAAGAACCCTAATTTCTTTTGTTGAAGAATGTTTTTTACAAGATGCAAGTGGATGCTGTGCATGCATGTTTAGTCACTTGAGTCATGTCCGACTCTTGGTGACCTTATGGACTATGGCCTTGCAGGCTCCTCTGTGCATGGGATTCTCCAGGCAAGAATCCTGGGATGGGTTGCCATGCCTGCCTCCAGGGGATCTTGTTGACCTAAGGATAGAACTAGTTTCTCCTGCATTACAGACAGATTCTTTACACTGAGCCACTGGGGAAATCCAAAAGTGGGTGCAAACCAAGCTCATTACTATTGATGTGTCTATGCTACCAGGACCTCTTTGCAAACAGAGCTACAGAATGTAGATATACACACACATTATATACACATACATATATGTGTGTGTGTGTGTATAAGTATAGGTATATATGCAATCTATATAGATATATTGGTAGTTATACAGAAAACACACACTTACAACTAAGTTATTTTCATGTATTTCTTTATACTGAAGACAAGTGTTAACAACAATACTTCTAATACACACACACACACACACACACACACACACACATATTTGTAATTCCTTTCTCTGACAGTGAGAAGTGTAGCTGTCATTAATTCTTTGAACTGAAGTATAATTGGGCTTCCCTGGTGACTCAGATAGTAAAGAATCTGCCTGTAGTGCAGGAGACCTGAATTTGATCCCTGCATCAGGAAGATCTCCTGGAGAAGGGAATGACTACCAATTCCAGTATGTTTGCCTGGAGAATTCCATGGGCAGATGAGCCTGACTGGGTCTCAAAGAGTAGGACACGACTGAGCAACTAACATTTTCACTTTCTCTTCTCTTTTCCTAAGTGACACACAACATTCAATTATACATAATTGATGTACAGCATTCAGATGAACATCATTAAGATTCAACAGTTGTAACAATGTGCAATGAGTACCACAATAAGTTGTTTCCATCTGTCACCATATGAAGCTATTGATACAAGAACTATTTTTCCTCATATTAACTTTTCAAATTTATTTTCTTAGCCACTTTCAAATTGGCAATAAAATGGTATCTGTTCTTCTTATGTTACTTATTTTCATATATTGAATTATTAGTGCATTTGCTTTTTTAATAATTTTTTTTAATTGTAATTGTAAGTTAATTACTTTACAACACTGCATTGATTAGGAGAAGGCAATAGCACCCCACTCCAGTACTCTTGTCTGAAAAATCCCATGGATGGAGGAGCCTGGTAGGGTGCAGTCCATGGGGTCGCTAAGATTCGGACACGACTTAGCGACTTCACTTTCACTTTTCACTTTCATGCATTGGAGAAGGAAATGGCAACCCACTCCAGTGCCCTTGCCTGGAGAATCCCAGGGACAGGGGAGCCTGGTGGGCTGCCATCTCTGGGGTCACACAGAGTCGGACACATCTGAAGCGACTTAGCAGCAGCAGCAGCAGCAACATGAATCCACCATGGGTGTATATGTGTTCCCCATCCTGAACCCCCTTCACACCTCCCTCCCCGTACCATCCCGCTGGGTTATCCTAGTGCACTAGCCCCAAGCATTCTGCATCATGCATTGAACCTGGACTGGTGATTCATTTCATATATGATATTATACATGTTTCAATGCCATTCTCCCACATCATCCCACCCTCTCCCTCTCCCTCTCCCACAGAGTCCAAAAGACTGTTTTGTACATCTGTGTCTCTTTTGCTATCTTGCATACAGGGTTATCATTACCATCTTTCTAAATTCCATATATATGCGTTAGTATACTGTATTGGTGTTTTTCTTTCTGACTTACTTCACTTCGTATAATAGGCTCCAGTTTCATCCACCTCATTAAAACTGATTCAAATGTATTTTTTTCAATGGCTGAGTAATACTCCATTGTGTATATGTACCACAGCTTTCTGATCCATTTTTCTGCTGATGGACATCTAGGTTGCTTCCATGTCCTGGCTCTTATAAACAGTGCTGTGATGGACATTGGGGTACATGTGTCTCTTTCAATTCTGGTTTCCTCAGTGTGTATGCCCAGTAGTGGGATTGCTGGGTCATAAAGCAATTCTATTTCTAGTTTTTAAAGGAATCTCCACCGTGTTCTCCATAGTGGCTGTACAATTTGCATTCCCACCAACTGTGTAAGAGGGTTCCCTTTTCTCACACCCTCTCCAGCATTTATTGCTTGTAGACTTTTAGATGGCAGCCATTCTGACTGGCGTGAAATGGTACCTCATTGTGGTTTTGATTTGCACTTCTCTGAGCATTTAATTTTTTTTAAACCACCTCATCGACATAACATTAATCATCCATCAGCACAGCCAGTTCCTCCTCACTATGGACACCTGACCTCACTCCAGCTTCAGGATGCCATGCTCTGTTGCTCCTTCTTTTAGGTGCCCTCCCCAACCCTTGGGTTCTGACACACCTGCTAGGCAGACTATGCATTTAAAGCCCCCTTCCCTACAGTCAGGGCATGAGAAGTAGGGGCAGGCTGCACTCGTGTGGTCACCCTCCCCTCACACACTTGCCTTCTGACATCCTGCAGTGTGCATGCATCTCGCCTCACTGACAACTTCTTTGAAATGTCACTTCAAATACCCTCCCTTCCAGGATTGTTTAATCCAACCCATCCAAACTCTGCCATCTGGTGCTGGGCTGCCCCATACCATCCCACATGCCCTACTTCTTGATTACTCTCTAACACAGTGAACAAGGGCACACATCAAGGAGATGCCCTCCTTCATCCAGTTTGTATCTAAACTCCCTACCAGGTCATCCCCATCTCTGCCCAGACAGTTGCCCTTCTCCACCACTCCTCTTGGCTCAGGTTCTGTACTCCAGGCCAGGCTGGATCTCACTCACCCTGCTCAGGCCTTCCCCAACTCCTTCCCTCCTCCCCAAGATGCATACATGCTTTTCCCTACGTAAAAGATTGACTGTTTCTTACAGAGGAGAGAAGAGAAAACTGGAAGACAAAGAATTTGGCACTGTTTACAGAGTTTCCCAAAAGTTTCTTTTCAATCTATTAAATTTCTCCCTTTTCCTTTACATCTTTCCCTGAGAGAAGGGGTTAGAATAATTCTCATCTATTTTAAGTATTTCAACAACCTCTTAATTTACTAATTTTTCTCAAAACTAAGTTGTAAGGTAAGATTTTATTCCTTAACCCTCGGATTTTGAATCTGAATGTAAGTTTCATATATAAATTCTGCGGATATCGTAGCAAATTTCAACGTTCAGTTCAGTTCAGTCACTCAGTCGTGTCCGACTCTTTGCTACCCCATGAAATCACAGCACGCTAAGCCTTCCTGTTCACTACCATCTCTTGGAGTTCACTCAGACTCACGTCCATCGAATTTCAAAGTTATAATCTGTGATTCTATGAGTCACTGTGGACATATGTGGCATCATATAGCCCCATTCCTAGAGCACAACGTGCCTCTCATTTTACATGCCTTCTACTCTCATCCTTCATCTTTTCCTACAGGGAGTCTTCAATGGCTGGAAAACTGCCCTAAATGGCAAAATTATGATGTATCTCCATGTGTTAATGAGTTCTTAAAAAGTACACATACTGCTGCTAATTTGCTTTGAACATACTAGACTCTTTCCTTATCTCTTGATGCTTTTTCCATTACATTTTAGGATTAACAGTATTTAACTGCTTATAGTAACATGTACAGAGAAGGAAATGGCAACCCACTCCAGTGTCCTTGCCTGGAGAATCCCAGGGACAGGGGAGCCTGATGGGCTGCCATCTCTGGGGTCGCACAGAGTCGGACACAACTGAAGTGACTCAGCAGCAGCAGCAGTAACATGTACCCACACAGCTGATGCTTTACTCATGGTCTCCTGATATGTTGTTGTTGTTGTTGTTTTAATCCTCCTCTCTCTCATTCAATTCTGCTAAATTTTAAGGTGAGAGTCAGTGATCACTTTTTTTCAGAAGTTATGCTTGTAATTGAGAATAATGCCACTTCTATCTTTATTACATTGTTTTATAATGGTTGTTTAGGTTTCTTTTCTCTAAGACTGAATCCTGATCAATTTCTTGAAATCAGGACCTTTCCTGGTCTGATGAGAGTAAAACCTTGGGTTTTCGGTAGATTGTGGATGAATGCTTCATGAATAAACTGTTTTTCTCTACTGTCCTTGACAAGCAGTATTTTTGTATGTTTTTTCACCCTCACTACTTGTCCTGACTGACAGATCACTACTTAATGACCAACTTAATCTTGGCTCAGGTTGGTCTCTTTTGCCACAGAGTATTTTCAAACTATCTCTCAGCTTTCCAAATTCTGACTTGCAGTTTGGCAAGCTCAGTATGTGACTTCCTCTTTAAGTGACAGACGTCGGTTGTATATAAACAAAGTATACATCAGGTAATGTATGGTCCTACATTATATCTTCTGAATTTGAAATAAATTGGTGTATATAAGAACTACTTTTGCTGGTTACTTCATATAATACCATCTAATTTTCACACCAATGTGGGGCCCTAAATGGGAAACCTTAAAAAGAAAGGGGCTAGCTTTGCTGTTGAAAACCTAAGATGGCACCTGGTGGAAGACATGGGGGCGTGGTCTATGTTTGTCAAAGTTTTTGAATTGGCTCTCTTGATTTCCGTGCACGTAAATGGCATGTGGTCTCCATAGACTCCTGTGATAATGAAAGCACATGACGATTTGACCTTTAATGTGATTGGAGCAACTATGGAAAGTCCCTCCTAAAACCCCCTTGCTTGTCTATATAAACTGGGAGCTTGAGGCAATAAAGTGGAACTGCTTAGACGGAACCCCTGTCGCATCTGATTGTCTCTCGCTCACCAGGCGGCTGGGTTGGTGGACAGCAGGTTCACCTCTCGGGACCCCTCGGCTTTGCTGAGGGAAGTTTCACTGCCTCTACTCTTTCTGCAGAGCACCCTCCCACACGCCAAGTGTTTAATTCCTTTACAATCATTCCTGCTGTATTTAAATAAGAAAAAAAAAAAAAACTTGAGAGTTGAAGTGATTTGATCAGTATTGCACAATGATTCAAACTCAGAATCATCTGGTTTGATGTTATTTCCTTAATTTACGATATTTCAGAAAACTCAGATATATGAGGACAAAACATGTGACTGGATTTGTGGATGTTTATTACTATTACTATTATTTCATAAGATGTTAGATTAGCCAAATTAGCAAATGAGAAAATACAGAATGCCAAATTATATTGCATGGAATATATTTGTATTAAAATTGATTTGTTTTGAGAATTCCATGGTTGTCCAGTGGTTAGGACTTGGTGCTTTCACTGCCTTGATTTGGATCTCACTTTGATGCCTTGTCAGGGAACTAAGATCCCACCAGCAATGCAGTGTGGCCAAAAAATAAATAAAAAGAATAAATAAATAAATATATAAGTTGATTTGTTATATGTATCAAATTCAAAATTAATTAGCATCTTATAGTTTATTTAGCAACCATAAGATAAGTAACAATAAATAGTCATGCTCAGAATGTAAGGAATATCCACTGTTGAATGTTTTCAGTGTATGAAGGTGTGTGTGTGTGTGTTCCTGTGTGCTCAGTTGTGTCTGTCTCTTTGTGAAACCCATGGACTGAAGTACCAGAATCCTCTGCCCATGGAATTTTCTAGGCAAGAATACTGGATTGCTTTGCTATTTCCTACTCCAGGGGCTCTTCCTAACCCAGTATCAAATCCTCTTCTTTTGTGTATCCTACATTGGTAGGTGGAAATTACTGTATCTTCCCCCAAAAGGGTGCATGAAACAAATATAAGAATAAAAGAAGAAATCATGGCAGGAATACACAGAGGAAGATGAAAGAAAGAAAGGGGAAGAAGGAAGGAAAGAAGAAGAGAGGAGGGGAGAAAGTATGAAAATAAAAGAATGAAAAGAGACAAGAGTGATAATTAAGAGTATCATTGAAAACAAACATTAAAAATGCAACTAGTACTGACACTTAGAAATAATACTGCTGCTACTGCTAAGTAGCTTCAGTCGTGTCTGACTCTGTGTGACCCCCATAGACAGCAGCCCACCAGGCTCCGCCGTCCCTGGGATTCTCCAGGCAATAACACTAGACTGGGTTGCCATTTCTTTCTCCAATGCATGAAAGTGAAAAGTGAAAGTGAAGTCGCTCAGTCGTGTCCGACCATCAGCAACCCCATGGATTGCAGCCTTCCAGGCTCCTCCATCCATGGGATTTTCCAGGCAAGAGTACTAGAGTGGGGTGCCATTGCCTTCTCCAGAAATAATACTATTAGCCCTCTAATCCCTCAAATGTCTAATAAATTATAAACCTTAAAAGATTTGGTCTATTAATAAACTGAAATTAATCAAAACTCACAATTATGTTCCTCCCATATCTCTCACCATTTGTTGTTGCTGTTCAGTTGCTGTCATGTCCAACTCTTGTGACTCCATGCCAAATGGCCCTGTTCTACACTGTCTCCTGGAGTTTGCTCAGACTCGTATCCGTCGAGTCAGTGATGCCATCCAACCATCTCATCCTCTGTCATCCCCTTCTTCTCATGCCTTCAATCTTTTCCAGCATCAGGGTCTTTTTCAATGAGTCAGTTCTTTGCATCAGGTGGCCAATGCATCAGAGTTTCAGCTTCAGCATTAGTCCTTCCAATGAATATTCAGGTTTGACTTCCTTTAAGATTCCCTGGTTTGAGCTCCTTGCAGTCCAAGGAACTCTAAAGAGTTTTGTCCAGGACGTACAGTTCAAAAGTGCCAATTCTTCTGCCCTCAGCCTTCTTTATGGTTCTGTGTGTGAAAGTCACTCAGTCATGTCTGATTCTTTACAATCCCATGGACTATACAGTCCATGGAATTCTCCAGGCCAGAATACTGAAGTGGGTTGTCTTTCTTTCCCTTCTCCAGCAGATTTTCCCAACCCAGAGATCGAACCCAAGTATCCTGCATTCCAGGTGGATTCTTTACCAGCTGAACCACAAGGGAAGCCCAAGAATACTAGAGTGGGTAGCCTGTCCCTTCTCCAGGAGATCTTCCTGACCCAGGAATTGAACTGGGGTCTTCTGCATTGCAGGTGGATTCTTTACTAATTGAACTATGAGGGAAGCCTAACTCACCATTAGTGCTTATTATTTTAATTAATGTCTTTCCTTGTTACATTATGTTACTTCTGCATCATTATTTGGAACTCATCAAATCCCATCTTCGGAAGGAACTGGGGATATGTTTATGTTTCTTGTGTCCTTGGGTCTCAACTTGAGGTCTTAGAAGCAAAAGATGTGAACAATTTTTTTATATAATCATATTGAGATCATTTCCTTCACCTCTTGTGAAACTTGCTAAAAGTACTTTTCTTTACAGAGTCAAATCACACACACAAAAACACTTACTCTGAAATGCAATAAGTGCTTCATATCTTGCTAATTTCAACCACAGAAAAAATACTTTAAGTGAAAAGTGAAAGTAAAGTTGCAGTCATGTCCGAATCTTTGCAACCTCGTGGACTGTAGCTTACCAGGCTCCTCAGCCCATGGGATTCTCCAGGCAAGAACACTGGAGTGGGTTGCCATTTCCTTCTCTAGGAGATCTTCCTGACCCAGGGATTGAACCCAGGTCTCCTGCATTGAAGGCAGATGCTTTAACCTCTGAGCTACCAGGGAAGTAATAAGCTAATAACTTAAATAATTGAAAATATTTTTAAAGTTAGTATTTACTTTAAACAAATTTATTGGCACATCTTCTGATTTTTCTCTTTGAAAAAGAGCCTTATAAAGAATGCCAAACATTCATTATAATCAAAATATTGGCTATTTTCTTTTTTCTTTGAAATAGTAGATTTGTAATGGAATAATATTACTTAGATATATACTGATGACAGAGAGACTAGTAGAAAAATTTAGAAAGTCAAGGCATTAATTAAAAAGTCATGCATTCTTAAACTTATGTGACTGTATTAAGATTATAATTCTAGAATTTCTATCAGCTGTGTAATCCTGAACAATCACTTCCTACCTATGGGGTACTGTTTTCAGATGTAAGTATTGAATTAAGCGTTTTGAAGTAATTTTTTCTACATTGTCTTCCCATCTCAATTAATTTGAGGATCTTTAAAGATAAAATTTTTTACATTTTATGCATTTTAAAAATATAGTCAATGCATATAATTTGGGAGTTTTATATATATTAATTTTAGCTGTGAATTTATCCAATGTAACTAGGAGTAAAGCAAACCACATTTATTGGACATCAAAGAGACTTGGAGAAACACTTTAAAATTTCCCACTCTCAGTTCCTTATCTTTAAGTGACTTTTGTTGTAGTGGAGTTAGATATTCGAGATTCCTTCTTGAGCCATACATAAAAGAGACAAAATATGTAGTTGCCAAGTCACCACTTTATTTGTTGATGTATAGACTCAGTCATTAAATACAAGCACAACACAAAAGACATGATCCACACTGAGGTGAATGCAGGCCACCTTAAATCTGAGGAAACTGCATTTTCAACAATGAAATCTAATAAGCCTGAGGTTCATAAAATAACTGGAGAAAAGATACACATAAGAGTACATTAGCAATTTAGACATGGAAAACTATGGACGCTGAAGCATTTGTACACTGACCAAAGGAAAAAAAATCATTAAGTAGTATCATAAAACTTCCCCAACCCATAAAATGCTACTATTTTATTCCTGCAAATAGCAACTTCATCCCTTTTTTTCTGTGTATTTTATGGTATGGGATTCTTTTATGGTGTCATTTATATTTAAATCTCATTTCTTTAAAGATTTTTTTTCTCATCTTTTATCGTTTGAAAATACTACAACCCACAATGGAGTATTCAGTGTTTCTAGAGCAAAAAGTTCTCTATCATAAAATGTAAAGTGTCTCAAAACAAAAGAAATGCATTTTCTGTTCAACATAGATAATCATTGTGATGTTTGGAATACAATAATGAGATTGATGTTTTAATAGCTACTAATTTATCCAATAAGTGTCATATTTGTCCTGTTTTCTTTCAGGTATATTTTATTCATTTGGTTTTGAGAAGGTTTGCTAGAGGCCTTCTTCGCTGATGTTGATATACCAGGTAGAAAATTACATACAAGATAGAAAAAGCATATTCATTAACAAATATTGAAAACAGTGTTTGATCAATTAATTTATGACTCAAAAATAATTATCCATACTTTTGGATTATAATTCTGAACATTTTGAACAGTTATGTCAAGTAAATGATAGATCAGCAAAAAAAAAAAAATAAATAAAGATTTCAGCTAAATTTCTAGTTACCAGCATATTCATTACCATTATTAAATAACAAGTCACCACAACATTTAGTAACTGAAAAAAATGAACATTTTTATATTATACATTTTGGCTGGTCAGGAATCCATTGTCAATTTCTCTGGATGGTTCAAGACCAAGGTCTTTCAGTAGGTAGCACTTAATTTTTCGGTTGGGGGCTGGCTTTATATCGTCACTGGGACTCTTCACTGAATCTTCACTGGGACTGAATAACCCATTTCTAAGCTCATGAATGTGGCTACCGGGGGGCCTTAGATTCTCATCAGTTAGGTGTTTTCACAGACTGGATGAGTAAACCCACAATATGGCACTTGGTTTCTACCAGTGTCCTCCCAGGACACTAACATTAATTCATACTAATTTTTGGATTAAGATAAAAAATCTTTGAAATGATGATGGCAGAATAAATCATCTGAGTGACTTGCATTGCTTATCTTCAGAGTCTTGGGAGTTAGTCCACATGTAACTTTATTGAAATTTTAACTCTTCAAGATCTTTTGCTATCATGTCATTAAAAAAAAAAAAACTTTACAAATATCCAACATTTAACTTGACACACTTGCTCAAAATAGTCATAATTTCTTTTGTAAAGATTTTGTTAGGTGAATATTTTTAGTATTATTAATTTTCTGTTGCATTTTCTGCATAATTTATTTGATTTCATACTATTCAATTATCATCTCTATCAGGTTCATGAGAAGGAGAATTTATATTTTAAAAACTTCCCAATAGTTATTCTGAAGTTATTTTATTGCTAACATATGAACAACAGTCTCTTCAATAAATGGTGCTGGAATCACTGGATATCTGCATATAGAAAAAGTAATCAAGACATGGTAGACCTTACACCTTCTATAAAGACTGACTCAAAATTTCTCCTGTGTAATTATGCATGCTAAGTCGTTTCAGTCATATCCAACTCTTTGCGACTCCATGGACTGTAGCGCACCAGGTTCCTCTGTCCATGGGGATTCTCCAGGCAAGAATACTGGAGTGGGTTGCCACGCTCTCCTTCAGATCTGTATCATTATATATTTAGCAAAAGCCATAGAATATACAAAACCAAGAGTGAACTCTGATGAAAACTATGAACTTTAGGTAATAATGAAGCTTCCATGTAAGTTTATAGATAGTAACACTTAAAACCGCTTAGTTCTGTAGGATGTTGACAGTGGAGAGGTTGCATTGGTGGGAGGTGGGACACACGGGACTCTCTGTGCTTTCCATTCAATTTTGCTGTGAGCCTAAAACAGCTCTAAAAATTAAGTTCTATTTTAGAAAAGAAGGTCTCAGTACTCAGCAGTGTATAATGATAAGTATTTACTTTGGTGCATTTACAGATTTTCCGTGGTGGCCTTGCTAATCTTAGCCATGCTTTCTTGAGCCTAGGCTGGGATAAGGGACCTTAGCTGAGGCCCTACTGAGCCTCTCACCTTTCTCCTAAGACAACCTGGCTAGTCTACATTTGTACTTGTCTTGAAGCTGATCAAAGGATGAGAAGGAAAACAGAAACAATGCCACTGTGGAGGGCCCTGGCATAGGACTGACATTTTCTTCTCTCTTTACAGACCAAAGCAAATCGAATTACATTACTTAGCCCAAAGTCAAAATAGAGAGACATTGAAAAAGCATAGCAAAGCATTGAAGACATGGGGCCATGAATGTCATCTACCACTCAGCATGAGAGACAGATTAAAGAAATTCAATGCACAAATAAAATGGATTTGTTTGAAATTTCCCTAAAATTGCTATGCTATCTTAGTTATGTTAAGTGAAAAAGTGATTATCTTTAATAAAATTGCAAACAGGTAGTAAAAGATTGCAATTTTAAATAATAAGAAAACAAAGCCATAGTCTAAAATATTACAAGAGGTCAAACCTCACTGAACTGAGGATGTTAGATTATTATTTAAATATAAATCCTTGGAGTCATCCCATGGTTATGCTTTTTGAATTTTTAAAGGAAAAATATGTTAATAAGTAGCCAAGAAAGAAAAACCTTTTAGTTATGTCTACCTATAGGATATAAAGAATATAAAGATATAAATTAGTATAAAGAATGAATATCTTCTAATCAGGTTATGTTATGACACCACGAAATGTAATGCTCTGGAATGCTATGTAACAAAATATTTCTGTTAAAGGTCAGAGGATACATTAAAATTGCTGCTATAAGCAAAATATATTAATGATATATAATATTTAAATGAATGTTAAAAAAAATCAATTCTTTACTTATGTAGATTTGCATGTTAGACAAGCACTGCTTTCAATGGTTATTTTTTATGAATATG
>SJYC01118910.1:0-11017 GCA_006408675.1 Madoqua kirkii
TAAGGAGTATACTAAGGGAAGGCCTCTCTGAGAATGGAGCATTCAATCTGGAACCTATATGACGACGAAATACCAGAGTTGTTGGGGAAGGGTGTTCCAGGGATTGCAGAGCTTGAGGTGAGAGCAAAGGTCTGCCAAAGGACACAAAGACCACAGTGGCCAGAACATCATGAATGAGGGCGAGAGCGAAAGAAGGCAAGGACATCATAGGAGTCAGATCATGGTCTTGCAGGCTGTGAAAATTGTTTGGATTTTATTCTAATTGCAGTGGGAAGTTGTTGGCAGGGGCTTTAAGCATAAGAGTTATAGAATCTGGAAAACCTGAAATTATTTGTCCTGCTGCTATATAGAGAAAAGATTGAAATTTCCGTAAAATAAGTAGTTCATTTTAATCATAGCTGGAGAGCCATGTGAAGAAGCCAGGTAGACATTTTAATTGAAGGACAGTCTAATGTGTCTGAAGATAACCATGCAGCTGCCAGAATAATATCTGGCTTTTGACCTTAGGTTGCATTAAAAGTAAGATATTGAGAAAGACTAAGGTCATTTTCCCATTCTGTGATGGAGATGTTAACTGGGCATGCTCCAGTTGTGAGTTTAATGCAAAACTTCATTTACCAAATATTTTTCCTGTGCATATTATGGGTCAGGCACTGTGTAAGGGTCCAGGGATGTAAAGATGAATAAAATCTCAACTAGCTTATAAGTTATTATAAGTGAAGTTATTACACTATACATAACTGAGAAAGACATAGAGACCAGTAATTGTGACCCATTAAGTGCATTAATGCAAAATTTGGGGATGGCCCAGCGGGGAGATGTTTAAATTGACCTCAGGCTGATGTAGAGAAGTCCACAGAGATCACGAGGCTAACAGTGGTCGTTGAAAGTAATTAGGCATCTGTCAGGTGGAGTAGGTGCACACTCAGAAGACAAAGGACATCCAGACAGAAGAAGTCGCCTGTAAGAACTGTGAGGCAGGGAGATGAATTTGGGGAAGAGAAGGGAGGAGAGTGTAGGAGTGACTGGGTCAAGGGCAGAAGAAAACCACAGGAAATGAAACTGTGGGCAAGGTTGTTCAGAAAAGACAAAGTAGAATATACTCAAAGGGGAGTAGTGCAAAAGAGCGAGTAAAAGTTGAAACGTAAGAAAAGGTTATTTAATTTACTAGGGGAGGAGTCTTAAAAATATTTGAAAGATTTTATTTAAAAGAGAATAAAACAATGGATAGGTGTTTGAAGTAGAGCCCCTTAAACCCTGAGGTAGCGCCCCTTCAGTTCAGTTCAGCTCAGTCGTGTCCGACTCTTTGCGACCCCATGAATCGCAACACGCCAGGTCTCCCTGTTCATCACCAGCTCCCGGAGTTCACTCAGACTCACGTCCATCGAGTCCGTGATGCCATCCAGCCATCTCATCCTTGGTTGTCCCCTTCTCCTCCTGCCCCCAATCCCTCCCAGCATCAGAGTCTTTTCCAATGAGTCAACTCTTTGCATGAGGTGGCCAAAGTACCTGAGTTTCAGCTTCAGCATCATTCCTTCCAAGGAAATAATGGACTGATTGGATTTCCTTGCAGTCCAGGGGACTCTCAAGAGTCTTCTCCAACACCACAGTTCAAAAGCATCAATTCTTCAGCGTTCAGCTTTCTTCACAGTCCAACTCTCACATCCATACATAACCCTGAGATTTCATAATTTCTGTGAACTGAGCATTGGTATCATGATTTTTGTCGCAGCCTAAACACATACATGTTTACTTCCTAAATTATTTCTCAACTTCCTTTTCCAGGAGAGCACCAACAGCCACATTTTCCTGGCCTCACCAGAGGATTAGTAGCTGTCCTTTTATACTGGGATGGAAAGCGATGCATTGCAAATTCCCTGAAAGCCTTGGTACAGTCCCGACGAGGAAAGACATGGACCCTTGAACTCAGGTCTGTTTGAATTCTAGGATTTCAGGACTTAATTAGAAATTGCTTGAAGAATTATAATTTTAGAAACAAAACTTTCTCTTTGGTATATATCATTGAAGTAAAGTGTATAACATAAGTTGAGTAACAAACCCTCCCTTGTTGTGCCAGGAATAACACAACAGTTTAAACCTGCTTTATTTCATTTACAAATGAAATATTACTCAGTTATTTATGGTTAGAAGTTTACTGAAACACAGTGATCTGAAAAGAATGAAAAGAGCTAGGTTATAACTCATCCTGGTTGTTTCCAGTTATCCAACATTATTGTCAAAAGAGTATTTGCTATATCCATGTGATGAGAAAGTTTAAACACTATCGTTCATTGTAACTTGATTTTTTATCACAGTCCGGAGCTGGTTTCTATGACCACACGGTTTACTGATGAGCTGATGGAGCAAGGATTGACTTACAAAGTTCTTACTCTGGTGTCACAGATTGATGTTAACAATGAGTTTGAGAAACTGCAGCGTGAGAGAGGTTTGGGTAGTGAAAAACATCGGAAAGAGGTACGTGTTCCATGCATCAGTTCATAGTTGTCTGTGTCAAATCCTGAAGGCAGAAAAGTCGTGTCAACCAGAACATTCTTCTAATACATGCGCAGGAAAATTAATAACATATTGAAGTGTGGTCAGTTCATGACGTTGACTTGCACTTGTTTCAGCCTCTTTCTATCACTGTGTGCCATGCTAGCACTTTTTCTAGAAAGAGGCCTTTAAGAAATTGGTTATCCTGTAGAGGACACTGGAGTTAGGATTTGTTCAGAATTGCAGAGTTGAGATTTTAGGGTCACTTACGGACTCGGACACATTTATTTAGTTCACCTCTATAATAGATAGTTGACACTTTGGACTCTATAATAGATAGTTGACACTTTGGAATAAGATCAGGCTTCATAGTAATTCATTTATAATGATAATCATTCACCTTCACCTTTATTTCTAGGTTTCTGATCTCATCAAGGAATGCAGGCAGTCTCTGGCAGAAAGCCTTTTTGCCTGGGCCTGCCAGTCACCTTTAGGCAAAGATGACACTCTCCTCCTTATTGGACATTTGGAAAGAGTGACGGTTGAGGCCAGTGGCTCGTTGGATGCAGTGAACCTGGGTCTTCTCATGGCGCTTTTGTACTGCTTCGATAGCAGCTTTATAGAAGAAAGCACAGAAGAACGTGATGGTAGTGAACTTTGTATCCGTTAATACATTTATTTTAAAAAGTCAGATTTAATCGTGGAGATCACATTTAAGAAAGATGACAGTCTAACAACTAAAATATAAATTGTGTAGTTTATTCCTTTGTGTGTAATTCATCCATATTTGAATATTTAGATATAAGATCACATTTTGAAAGTAATTTCAACCCCATTTGATGTTTCTTTTATTGTTTGGGATTTTGAAATGGAAGAGTGGCTAAAGGATTTGCGGTGTGTGTTTGTGAATTAAGCATGCATAACTTGCTTGTTTATTATTCACGTTTTAAACCTTTCATCCTAAAGGAGGATGACTATAGTTTTTAGTAACATATCTTCTTTGATGTTGTTTTCTGTGAAGTAGGTAGAATTTCTCTTGTTAACCTTGTAAATGGGCTTCCCTGGTGGCTCAGCAGTAAAGAATCCACTTGGCAATGCAGGATATACACGTTTGATCCCTGGGTCAAGAAGATCCCCTGAAGAAGAAAATGGCAACCCACTCTAGTATTTTGCCTGGGAAATACCATGGAGAGAAGAGAGAGGAGCTGGGCAGGCTGCACTCCATGGGGTTACAAAAGAGTCAGACATGACTTAGCAACGAAACAACAACCTTATAAACAGTTATTGCTTAGAGCTGAGGATGTTAAGAATGATTCTCACAAAGGAAGATTATTGCTGTTTATGTCATGCAAGCATGCTAAGTTGCTTCAGTCACGTCTGACTCTTTGTGACCCTTTTGACTGCCAGGCTCCTCCATCCATGGCATTCTCTAGGCAAGAATACCGGAGTGGGTTGCCACACCCTCCAGGGGATCTTCCCAACCCAGGGATTGAACCTGCTTCTCTTATGTCTTCTGCCTTGGCAGGCAGGTTCTTTACCACTAGCGCCACCTGGGAAGCCCATTTAATGCCATAAATATTTGTAATTATTCCAACAGTTATCCCCTGTCCGCTGTTGATGGTATCATCCCAGTCTGGTTTTGGTAGATAACGTGAAGAGCACAGACGGTTCCTGTTCGTCCTTGGAGGTCCTCCCTAGCCGTTAGGAAAGGCTTATGTAACACACAGCTATCCCGCGCCTCCAGCAGATTGTCAGCTGATGCATCGTGTCGCATCACAAGCAGCACGTGTGCTGCGTTGCTCCGTCGCTCAGTCCGCCTCTTTGCGACCCCACAGACTGCAGCACGCCAGGCTTCCCTGTCCTTCACCATCTCCTGGAGCTTGCTCAGACTCCCGTCCATTGACCTGTGCTACTTATAGGGACACTGCCAGTTAATGCATGGGTCAGATTTACTGTATTGAATGAAATGAAGCACAGAATTAAGTAGATGTTGGCTGTGTTAACGGAAGTTTGTAAGCTGGAACTTTGAAATGCTAAATAGGATGAATGCCTGGGAAGTTTCATAGGCTTGGTATTCATTTAGGGTACTTATTTTGATTATCACACCTTAATTACTTGTTGATCATTCTGAATATCTTTTGTTAATGGGAGTAGTGAATTACTAATTCATGTGTAATAGTAGACGTAAACTTTAAAAATACAGAAAATTAAAGAAAGTGTTCTTCCTGGTTTAAGGTTGGAACCACTGAACTAGTTATTTACAGAATGACATCAAAACAAAATATAAGAAAACAATGAAGTAAAATGAAATTCGTAGGTGATCAGTATCAGTGATGTTTCCCACTATTTTAGATTTATTTGGGATCTTGTGCTTTTTTGAAATTCCATAGTATAACTGGAAATACCTCAATTGTTTGGTTGTTTCATTTATGTTTTAATCAGACTAGATGCTTGTTTGCAATTGGCATGCTTTGTTTTGATCAGAGTTTTCTTTTTAATATTTTAAATTCAGGCGATTATTTATCTCGTAAAAGTATCTTTCTTTAATCTTTAACTTTGGTTTGTAGTTTGGAATTTGTGCACAGAAAAAAATGAGTGGCTGTTTAACTTTTTTCAAATTTGTTAATAGAACACTTAAACAAAAAAAAAAACCACTGAAAGTAATGAAATTAAAATTTAGGATTATTGTCATTTCTTTCATTTTTAGTTTGTGTACAGTTTTTACAATAGTGTACTTATTTCAAAGATTAGTGTTTAATTGGTCTTTTTTTATAGGGATTCTCTGACTTTCTTATTCTTAGATGTCATTCCTATACATCAAATTTTCTCTACTTTTTGGTATAGTGTCTATTTTTGCTTTCAGATATGATTCATCAACTTCCACTGTTGACAGAGAGACAATATATTGCAACGATTCACTCTCGCCTTCAAGACTCACAGCCTTGGAAGCTGCCAGGGCTGCAAGCCACAGTGAGACTTGCCTGGGCCCTGGCCTTGAGGAGGATATCCCAGATAAACAAAAAAAAAAAACCACTGAAAGTAATGAAATTAAAATTTAGGATTATTGTCATTTCTTTCATTTTTAGTTTGTGTACAGTTTTTACAATAGTGTACTTATTTCAAAGATTAGTGTTTAATTGGTCTTTTTTTATAGGGATTCTCTGACTTTCTTATTCTTAGATGTCATTCCTATACATCAAATTTTCTCTACTTTTTGGTATAGTGTCTATTTTTGCTTTCAGATATGATTCATCAACTTCCACTGTTGACAGAGAGACAATATATTGCAACGATTCACTCTCGCCTTCAAGACTCACAGCCTTGGAAGCTGCCAGGGCTGCAAGCCACAGTGAGACTTGCCTGGGCCCTGGCCTTGAGGAGGATATCCCAGCTGCCCGATGTGACAGGTAAACCGCTTGTAGGTCATTTTCTTATGAGAAACAACGTATCTGCATTTACTATTTTAGAAAAGGTGTGACATTTGACATGTCTAAACATGAACCTAGGGAGATACTTAGAGTTGTGGTGAATGAATCTTTTCCTTTTTTTCTTATCTCTCAAAAGAAACTATTCAAAATGTTTTTTCCCTTTCTTGTAGCTAGTAATAATTCTCTTTTAGCTTCTTTTTTCCTTAAGAGTTTGAAATTTGAAAATGACAGTATAACATACATATATGTATTTTAACTTTTTCTTCTTGGGTTTGTTCACAATCAAATTTTTCTTACATTGTGTCAGATTAAAAACTAATATGATTTAAAAATGCAAGGTATTAGGAGGTATTTGGTTCAGTCAGTAATGGATGTGGAATTCTAACTCCTAACAATTTTCTACTGTAGCATATCCTCTTCTGCTGTGTGTGTTCATCATACACGGGGTTTATCATTATACTAGTGGTTTACTGTAACAGGATGATAATTAAGCTTTGTTGTCATTTGAAGCCCCTGAAATCGTCACTTCTGTAGGTTTTTATGGTAAATTTGGAAAGGTTTTATTAAAATTTACAGTCTATGGGCTTCCCAGGTGGCACAGTGGTAGAGAATCTGCTTGTCAGTGCAGGAGACACAGGAGACATGGGTTCGATCCATGGATTGGGAAGATCCCCTGGAGGAGGCAATGGCAACCCACTCCAGTACTCTTGCCTGGAGAATCCCAGGGACAGAGGAGGCTGGTGGGAGGGCTACAGTCCCTGGAGTTGCAAAACTGGGAAACGAGTGAGTGACTGAGCATGCACGTCAGTTTTCTAGTTTTAGAGTGTCAGCAGATTCCAGTATCTTATCCATTGTGTGATTCCAGTATCTTATCCATTGTGTGATTCTAGTATCTTATCCATTGTGTGATTCCAGAACATTTTGTTCACTAGTCTCATGTTGTTCCCAGGTGGGCTGTGGAAAGCTTTTTTTGTGTTACAGATTTTTCTTTGGCTGAGTGTTTTTTATATTAAAGCTGATAAAAGGCTAATTAGACATTTACATTCATGTACAAATTCTGTTTTTTAACTATGCCTCTTCATTTAAGAGTCTTCTTTCAGTACTTGTAGGGCATAAAATGACCCTATGTACTTTTAAGTAGCTTTGTGATAATTAAATTCATATACTGTAAGTTACTGTACCATTGCCCTAATCTTGAGAGGCACATAGAATATGCTGTACTTCATTACTGGATAGTAGATAAGAATAGTCTAGGAATGTGGACCTGGTTTCAAGTCCTAGATCTTTGGCTACTTAATCTCTTTGGTTTTGCATGCTCATATCCTTTCATAATCTTTGAAATTAGGGACATTCTAATGTGGCCACCTCATGCGAAGAGTTGACTCATTGGAAAAGACTCTGATGCTGGGAGGGATTGGGGGCAAGAGGAGAAGGGGACGGCAGTGGATGAGATGGCTGGATGGCATCATTGACTCAATGGACGTGAGTCTGAATGAACTCTGGGAGTTGGTGATGGACAGGGAGGCCTGGCGTGTTGCAATTCATGGGGTAGCAAAGAGTCAGACACGACTGAGCGATTGAACTGAACTGTACCGAAGCTCACCCAACAGGTGGGACAATCACAGAACCCCCAGCACAATCAAGATAGAGGGCAAGGATTTCCCTGGTGGCCCAGTGGTTAAGGCTCCACACTCCCAGTGCAGGGGGCCTGGGTTCATTCCCTGGACTATAAAAAGAGATTCTGCATGCTGGACTATAAAAAGAAAAAGATGCTATGCACTGCAACTCAAGGTCCCACAGGCTGCAAAAAGATCTAGTATGCCACTAAATAAACGAACGATACGAGGCAGTGCCTGCATCCTAGTATTTCCTCGTACCCCTTTGCCGTCAGTCCTTTCCCCCCACCCAGTTCTCAAGCAGCTGCAGACCTGCTCTCTATCACTATCATTTTGCTTTTAACATATTTTCAAATAAGATGGAAATGATTTAAAATTTCTTTCACCTTGTTGATTTTATTGAATGGCAGTTTAAAGTGAATGTATTCTGTGTGATTGAAACTGCTAACCTTGTCCAGGAAGGATCCCAGGGAGAATCTCATTTGTATCTACTGCTATTATAGGATTTATGTATGTCTGATATCTTTGGGAGGCTGAGGGATGGTCACCAGAATTCTATCTGTATAAGATCCCAGAGAATCTCCTGAGAGACATGAGTCTCCAGCAAAGAACCTGGCATAAAGGACTGTAAGATGTGAGTCTGAGTGAACTCCGGGAGTTGGTGACCGACAGGGAGGCCTGGTGTGCTGCGATTCATGGGGTCGCAAAGAGTTGGACACGACTGAGCAACTTAACTGACTGAATGAACATTTTAAATACAAATTTTTTTCTGTTAATTTATATTTTAAAAATTACTAGAAAAAATGAGTAACTTAGCTTATATTGCAGAAATGGTGATTTCTTGAAATAATCCAGACAAGTTTTACCAAGATCTGAATTTTGAAAAATTGGTTTCTACTTTTTATTATAGACATCTATAAATTTTATCAAATGTGTTTATTACATTATTTTATAAAAGTGTATTTTAAGTTTTATTAAACTCTAAAATTTTTGTATACTGTTTTGAGACAGTAAAACTCATTTTACATTGTGCTATTAGTGTACTTTATTACCTAAGTAGTCTTTAAAAAGTAGTTCTTTATTCTAGTATTTCTGAATTCAAGTGAAGACTTGGAACTAATTATTACTGTTATTATATATTTAATTAACCATTTTCATAATTATTATTAGTAGTAATAATTAAGAAACTATTTTGTTCTCAAGGAGTTTGTATAATATGGGTAGATATACAGGCTTTATTTCAAAATGCCAAATAGTACATAAACAACAACAACAAAACCAACCAATCTCATTTCCTCTGGTTGAGAATATCCTGGTTTATATCTATTCCAAGGCATTGAAAATGTCCCTTAAGTAACAGATCATATTTGTTCTCTATGACAGTGAAACAGAATAAGCTATTTAACAGTTACTTTCCAAAGCCAGATTATCACAAATTACGTAACAGTTTTAAAGTTTAAAAGAAATGAACAGCAATGTAGTTTTTGATGGAAGGATGCAGCATCACCCATGATATACTTTTACTGAAAAAATGAAATATAATTAATTGAGCTGCTTAAGATCAAACTTATCTATTTGTAACCAGAGGAAAGGGAATATAGTAACTATATCACTGGGATGCAATGCTAAACCACATGGTGGAAAATGCTACAGTATAAGACTTAGTTTATTTCAGCAGAATAAAGGGCAAGAGAAAAATGAAAAAGATGTAAGAGGAGCCTCAGATATATCAGTTAATTGCAGTGTATAGACCTTATTTGGATACAGATTCTAACAAACAAATTGCCCTAAAGAGAAGAAGCAAAAAGACAAAACTAAAATCTTTCATAACATTTATGAGACAGTTGTGAATTTGACCACTGACTGGAGTTTTGGTATTGAATTATGTGGCAAAATACTAATGGCATTACATATGTGTTTAATTTTTTTTTCCTTTTTTGTTTTTAAGTGCCATTTTGAGTTGTATACCTAGAGGTGTCGTGTTAAATTGTCTGGTATTTGCTTCGGTCTAAACTAAGTGCAGAGGAAGAATGCATGGAGATCTAAATGATGTAAAGTTAGTCGTAAAAGGGTAATATTGTAGCTAGGGGTTGTGGTTGTGGAGGTTCCTTATACTTGTTTTCTCTTTTTTCACTAATCTGTTTAAAGTTTTCTGAGTACAAAGCTAAAAATATTACAAAGAGACCACTTTGTCTTTAGGTTAAGATTTATTTAGTTTTTCAGTTTTTGCTACTTGTTTACCAGATTAAGAGTTGCTTAAGTGGCCATGTTTTTGATTTTCACTTGTCGACTGAAGACTTTTGCAGAATGATCCAGTTCATTTCATTGAGAGTAAAGCCTTGACATTATTTAAACTTGTTAATATTTTGATAATAGCTTTCTGACTACATTTGTGTTACATCATACATCTGTTAAGTGTTTGTGGTTTTTTTTTGATCCCTCTTAATGTTACTGTGAAAGCAGATGGTTTTCTAATGCACATTTTTGGTAGTTCTTTGGGGTTTATTAGTCAATTACAGTTACACACTGGCTTGTTTCGTGTGTAACTCAAAATATACACAAACGAAAGGTTGAGAAGAGAGCTGAATTTTGAATTATCAGGAGAATATTATGAAGTATTATAATCTAGTAACTTTTCCTCTATGTGCTATTTTTCTAAATATATTTCTAGCTCTGGCTGAATTCACAGAAGCAGATGAAGCAATGGCAGAGCTTGCAATTGCTGACAACGTTTTCCTGTTCCTTACTGAATCTGTAGTGGTGTCAGAAAACTTTTATCAGGATGAATTTTACATTCGTAGAATCCACAATCTCATTACAGATTTCTTGGCACTTATGCCAATGAAGGTAAGTGTAATAACGTAGGGTGAGTAAGAGTGCTAGAAGATAATATAAGACTCATTAACCAAGAACAAACTAAAAAGAAGTAGTATTTGACATTGAGAGTGGTTTATAGGGAGAAAGTGGTAAGCAAGTGAAAATGCTTCTGTGGGGAAAAATTATTAACTCTATGCAATCCTGATGAATCATTGTTAAGGTTGCCTTATTTAATGCTTTTTATACATGATTTGAAAGATGCATAGTGGAGAATCTCCAGTTTTATAGATAATTGTTTAAACACTTAATTATAGTGTGTAAATGGACCTCCACATAGATACAGCTAATGGGTTTAAGAAACTAATGCAAAGGTTAGTTTTCCTTTTTCTTTAATTTTTTTTTTGTTGTTGTAAATAATAGGGCCCAGGGGCCCTGCCCACCTCTAGTGTGAGGTTACATTTAAATAAAGTGCTGGAGCTATAGCTTTGTTCCAGAAAGGGATTCTTAGAGCGATTTCAGACAGTTCCTTCATAGCATATTTCTTTGCGCCATTTTGTGCCAAGGAAGTGGTGGCAGTAAGCAAAAGAGAGAGTCCAGTTCCAAGTCAGTCGCTCAGTCGTGTCCAACTCTTTGCGACCCCATGAATCGCAGCACGCCAGGCCT